>CATIWQ010222044.1:0-24090 GCA_949673415.1 Euphorbia schlechtendalii | reverse complement strand
CCATCAACTACCAACGAAAAGACACTTATCAGGAGTCAACCAATCATGAAAAGGTGCCTATCCATTGTGGATTGAATCAAAGCCTCTCAACCAATCACATTGAAGAGATGCAATCTTTCACCAATGGATGTGACTCTTCGTTAGGATAGATGCAACCATTCAAACTTTATAAATAGGGCTCCAATGCCAACCAATTTTGTATGCCTTCAGTGCAATAAAGGAAGTGTAGAGAAAAAATCGTTAAATATAGTTTGTGTATAGTTAGATTCGCTACGTTCTTAAGTGTTAGTGAGAAAATGTTTAAGTGATTCGATTCCTTGTTTCGATCACTAGATTTCTCTACGTATTCAAGCGATTGTTGTATAAGTGTACTTGCAAATCACTTATCAATAAAAGTTTTAGTTCTTCAATATTCGTTTATTCGATATTCGCAAAGAATAGCGTCCTAACGGAGGTTCTGTACGAGCCAAGACCGAATTCAAAGCAAACGCAGGAATTGCGGGAATTGACGACTCCCATTGGAGAGTGGATACGGTTTGATCAACTTTAGCTTTCACTTGCATACCTTACAAAATTACATTGCTTTCTACTTATACTTTCCATTTCGAAGTTTATGATATGTCTATGTGTCATAATGTGTATTTCGTGCTAAGTCTTTTGTGTTAATCAAGTTATATGTGTTGGCGTTAATTTTAAGAATAGTTTTAGGGTTAACAATAATGTGTATAATCACTGGATCTGTGATATAACGCTGTTTAGTGAGCCAACATTTTTGGAATGGTAACTTGTTAAATGTGGCTATGTGAGAGCAACCCCGTACTAAGCATAGTATTGATGTTGTCCAGGTTTTCATAATTGTCTTATTTCATTTACGCTAGACTTAGAAAAGTTATTTCATGTGTTGCTCTGCGGCGAATCATTGAACATCTGAGTGTCTAGAACCAAATCATTGAACATCTGAGTGTCAGAACAACTTTGTTAAATTGCATGTTTTCTCTGCTATATTTATTCGTAGTAAAAATCTATTTATTTAGAGTTTCTAATCTATCACATCTATATTTACTCAACTTTTTCGTTCTAATCTTCCTACCCATAAAAATCTCTAATCTATTTTTATTTACTTTTATGCTTCCCTAGTTATCTTTAGACCTGGTTCCTTCCCTGTGGGTTCGATATCTTTTAAAACTACGTCGCAACTGTATACTTGCAGTTATCATCATTTTTCTATGCGATAAGGGGTATTGACAACACCTACATTTATTTATGAACAAGTTTATGACACAGTTATTAGCCGATAGTTCATGAGATTTTGGAACCATTATAGATTAAACTTATCAGTAGAAAAGTGGCAAACAATAGCTCAAAAAATGACATAAGTGCGAATATGCACAATTAAGAAATACGGTTTTCTATAGATGTAATATAATGTGATCTAATAAGAAATAAGCAACTTATCCCGAACCCGAATCTCTATGTCTTAGTGGGCCATCCCCCGAACGTGACGCCTCATAGGACTCCAATTCCTGTAAAGAGCTAATCAAGGTGGCGACTCCACACTAAGAGATGGCGGATTTGGGTTTGAATGATCTAAAACATTTTCACTTTCTCTACCAAATCTTTCAGGTCCCTACCTGTTTCAACTTAAACACTCCGGTGGACCGCGCCTCTCATCTTAGTGCACTCTCGGCCAATCGCTCTGTGTTGTCCACTCACAATGGCGACTCCGCTAGGGATTTTTCCATAAACTTGTTTTTTAAAAGGTTTTAGATTTTGGATAAGTACCAAAAATTATTGATACATTATTCTGTATTTTCCTAATTATGACATATTCCTAATAATGCATTGTAATAGAAGGGATTAGCTCGTAAGTCTAAGGTACCCCTATTATCGCGAAACTTTCTCTTGTACTAATCTCCCTCCTTGAGAAAAGATAGTACTTGAGCGGGTGGAGCACTTTTTTCCATATCGCATGTACCTCCCTCATTATAACCCATTTTAGGAGTGGCTTGGAGTGTATTTTAGTACAACAAGAACCTTCTCCATCAACAACCCATTTACAAACCTCATGTAAATAAGCCATAGGCATTTTCCCTAGGGTGTTACCCAACAAACGACCATGCATTATATTTTCTTGCAAGTGCGCTCCTTAGTACCCCTGTGGTCCTAAGATGAACCAAACATAGGATAGAGACTAACCAAAAACCCTATGCATGGGAGTTGTATGGTTGGAAGTTTGGACATTGCATGCTATGTGCTACTTACTTATTATTGTACAAATGTCATGCTAACCACGAATCTTAGTGCAGACACTTAAACGCACACACTCCTCTTATTAAAATGATGTAGCATAGCATCACCTCATCATCATGCCAAATCAGTGTCACAAAAACTTAGGGTTATATGACACTCGAGATCGTGTTACCCTAGGACAACATGAACCAATTAGTGTCATGAAACATCACTTACCCCTTCCCAACGAGATGTCCACTTGACATCCAAATATTAGCCCGTACAGGGCGAACATACCTTTCCTTTATTGCGTGATGTCCACTTGACATCTGACATTTAGCCCATAAGGGGCAATATTACATATCCCACACATCATCTTTGAGATGTCCACTCGACGTCCAACTCATAGCCCACACAGGGCAATCACACATACCACATGGCCCAATCATGGTAAATACCTACCCAAATCACATTTTTCAAACATCACGTAACGTCCCTTCTGACATCTGAACCTAAGCCCACATGGGGCAAACTTATTTCAAAAACCTTACATTACCAATCCTCAAGGGTATATGCCTAATACCCAAATCATTCGCCCACATGGGGTAATGATTCATGCATCACCACATACCCTCAAATAGATATTACCACACGGGGCATCCAAAACTTCTCCCTAATTGTGTAAAAATAACCAAATCATTCATTAGATAGCTACATACAGTTGTTGTTTTAGTTTCAATAGGGTATGTCATACGGATATCATATAGACCTCAAGTCCATCCATAGGGGTTAGATTTTGATGTTCACCTATTTTAATTTTATCTAACGACTAACTAGTTTGTTTCAAGTGGATTGACAAACACATTATTATCTCACATAATGGTATGCTAACCCCTTGTGAATGTAGCCATAACATTAACATCTCATGCACTTTCACATCATGAATTGCATCATGAAACTTTATGATCTTCTACTTTTGGTTGAAAGGGCTTAAAAAGGCCTACTCATCGTTTGGTTCACAATTCTTCGATTGTGGCTAGTTTAGAGAGGATTCAGCACACTAACTCAAGTGAAGACTCGGGGTTCAGATTCTAATTCAGTTTAGCGTTCATCTTTCAATAGCATGGCCGATCCTCTAGATGAAGTTGTAGGGGAGGATCACCCCTTTCTTGTAGGATAAGATTCTCAATAGGCACATCAATCGTCGATGAGTGTCGAGATTGTAGCTGTCCTGAATGCCTTGGTAGAAAGTGACCAACTGGCATCGCTTATTCGTCAACACATCGGGAGGGTTCATGATGTGGTGTCCAACCTGGAGGCAACCCTTAACTTTAACAATTTGACTAGTCAGCAAAGAATTGGGGGAGCTTCTACTTCTCATACGGTGCATCTAGCTCCTACCGCCTTTTACTAGTTCGGGGAAGGACAAAGTCAGCTGATTCAGAATCATGTTCTGATTAGTTAGACAAGATATAACTTTGCTAATCCTTCCCAGAATAAATTCTTCTTAGGAAAGCCTAGTTAATCATTGTTCGCACTAGGACTTTCTTATCAAGGAATGACCCAACAATCTATCCCTAATTAGAGTATGCCAGTTGCCTCACAATTCCAGGCTATCCCTCAACTACCCAACTTTGCAGTAACTCCCAGAGGAACTTCATTTCCCCAAGGGTAGTATGGTTTCTATCCAGACACTAGGAACACTATTCTTTAGTAACCAGGCATAGCATAATTGTGGTAATAATTCTTGGCTACTCACGGTGGTTATCTCATGAATGCATACCCTACATAGCATACAATTAGGGATGAAGATAGCTTGCCACCAAAATTTGCAATGCCACAGTTTGAGAAAATGTGGGTTCTGCGGACCCGTGTGCCCATTTAACCCATTACCAGACAGTGTTGAGGGCACTGAGGGTAATTGAACAGATGATGGCAAAGCTTTTCATTGTCACATTGGGCCACCCGATTAACGATTGGTAAAATCACCTTTCGCTAAATGTACCTTCTGATTGGAACAGTCTCACTTAGGCTATGATGGCATTATGGTTTCAACACACAATGGAAACCATAATGCAAAATCTGGAGGCTATAAGGCAAAAGCAAGGCGAAAACTTCAAATCTTACTATTAGCATTGGATGGCCACACAAGTTAGGCTTTAGGCTCGCTTAACACTACTAGAGTTGATAACTAAACTTCTTGATGGTGCACTACCACCTTACAGAAATAAGTTTAGGTCTGATAGCTTTTCCAACTATCAATAAGTGTTTGACAAGGAGGAAAGGATGGAGCACTTTGAATTCATGGACAAATCTTTGGGGCACTAGTATCGGAAGATAACCAAAGGATGACGAAGTAATAAATGAGTTCTTTTTAGCAACCTGCCCATGAGGTTTTTAGCAATTCTATTAATTGAAATTACGCATCCTCATAAACATATGCATAATGTTTTTAGCATATATGACACATCATGTCATGAAATTCATTTAGGTATAAATGGATCCCCTACAATTGTAATAAGTTCAAATGATTTGACTCTTGAGGGAAAGTGAGAGATAAACACAAGTACTTAGACAATGCGTGATAGCATTTGCCTCATCCTATAAAGATGTAAGATCGACAAAAAGATCTCCGAACATGAAATATCCACTAACAATTAAGCCAATCAAGCAAAAGTCAAAATGATCGAAACCAGAATAAGGCCAAAATGTCAACAAAGAAAATCAAAATCAAACAACCAGCGCAATGCCAAAGACACAAAGAAGGGGTCAGACCGTTGAGCACATCAATAACTCCATCGCATGACTCACCAACACTTATGGGATGATCATGACATTGTTGAACATATATTATTCACCCTCAATAAAATCAAGGTACTAGATCTAAAGCCTCGAACCCCTGACATATAACTTATCATTGGAGAGCAATTAAGAAAACAATGATGATCAAGCCCCAATACTCATCATAGCTAGCAAAACATCATGAGCACCAACCAATTGATCAGAAATGCTGAATGAGACAACAATTGAAGTCATGGACATGGACAATGGCCAATCTACCAAATTTACCAAGACTTGTACAACTGCTATCATGCAGAGGTGAAAGAAATAAATCGTTAAAAAGCAGTACCAATAAAAAATAAATTAGCCTGTCAATTAACACTCTGTTAGCTGAGAAAAAATTAGGGCTTCTCTTCAAAATAGAAAAAGAATAGTCTGCTAAGTTGAAAACCCGAAAAGGGTGGCTTAGGCAAAACATAGGACATCAAGAGAACCACATCTGTGAGAGAACTTGAGAGGGCTAATCAATGGCAGTAGTCAAATCATTTGAAACATTTATACCCATGTTAGGTTCATCAATGAATTGTCATTTTTTGCTAAATCTTTATCATAAGCTTATTTTGATTGCTTGCATGCTAATGGTAGAATATCACAAGTAAAAATCCAAAAAATAAGAAAAAAAGAAAAAAATTGAGTCTACTAGATTGAAAACCTGAAAGGGAGGTCCAGGCATAAATTAAGACAAGGTTCGATAGATTGAAAACCTGTAAGGGTGGTTTATGCAAAAATTAGAACCAAAGAAATGTCAAATTCATCATCTCCTCCTCGGAACGGTATGTGGCACCATATACCTCTAACACTTCAGCCAAATAGCTTCCAAGCGATCATTGCCAATACATTGTGGGGTTAACGACTCTTCTAAATCTTCTTCAAACCAAATAAAAACTCTAAATTCAATCCTGAATGAATGAACCCAGGGCCGTCGCTCTGAGGAAGTCATCCATGGAATCCCTAACAAGAAAAATCCTAGGGGCAACAATGCACCAGAACAAGAGAAGGCTCCTCAATGAATGAAGCCCACAACACCTACAACAGATGAACATACATCATATGATAAATACTGTTTATAAAATCATGCATACATAACATATGCATCATGTCATTTACAGGTAAAGGCGATGCCAAACTAGTGCAACTTCGTCCTAGGAAACAAGAAACTCTAACTCCACATGGGGAATTTACAAACACCAAGAAAGATGATGGCCCACTCAAGGCTAAAGTCAACATTGTATCACAAAAGCCTCCTAAAACAACAGAGTAGTCTTCTGGACATCCCCAAATTTTCATTAAACTCATTTATTCATCATGTTTTAATTTTTGATTGAAGGGTAAAAATTTTTGCTTCGCATAAACTCAATCAAAAAACATTCATCATAAATATATTGACATTACACTCCTCCAATTTATCATAGGGAACAAGTCAATGTCCTACTAGGGAAATTCAAGGTCGCCTTTGAAACAGATTCAAGCACCTATCTCCAATCATTCCAAGAGGCACACGATAATCGTAGCCAAAGAAGGAAACAATTATCGACTATTACTGGGATGCCATAGAAAGAATCGACCCACTCACAAGGGGCATCAAGCACCATGGGATTCCGAAGAAAGAAATTATCAATCTCGCAGGGACACGGCGCTAGAAAGGAAGGCCCACGTCATCACCAACAGGGGGCGAAGAAAGCTCCAACCACACCGGTCAGGTATATTCTCAATCCCTTCGCTCCATTTTGTGTGATCATACTGGTTATACAACTAGCAATTATCACATGAGGGTATTTATGACCACATGATTTTGTACCAGCTCACGCATTCAATGATGATTGCTTTTCAGGATTTTTATCATCGAATCAAACAATTTTCGATTATATGAAGATCTCTGAATGGGAATGTTCCTCATTGTCAAGTTGTGTTAAGGATTTTAATTATTTTGAAAAATAAAGATTTTTGTAAAGTTTAATAAATAAATAAATTTAAATATATATAAAAAAATAAATATAAAAAATCAGTTAAAAAATTGACTAAATAGGGCTCACCGAACGGGCTAGCCCAGTGCGTCGGCTTGCTGGATTCCAGCGAGCCATGAGGGCTCGCTGGAATTTCCCGCAAGCCCCTCATTGGAAATCATAGCGAGGCTCGCTAGAATTTCAAGCGAGCCTGAAAAATCCCTATAAATGCCAGGACATTTTATATTGAAGGAAGCTCGAAATTTTCAAAGAAAAACTCTATTTTCCCGAGAAACAACAACAAGAAAATATTTTCTTTCAAGTAATTCAAATCCAAAACACGTTTGGATTTCGAAACTTTTTTATTTTCAAATCAACTTCCATCTATTTCTTCTTCTAAAATCCTCAGATATTCTCGGGTCTAAAACAAATTTACCCGAGTCTAATATCTTCGGGATAAATAAGCATTTATTTTCCACACAAACACAATTGAAAATGAACAAGGAATGCTCCCAGGTATAATATGGATACGCCGAAGTGAATTCACGCCGAACGGGTAAGCCTTTGAGTTCCTAGAGCAGCTTATTTCATGTTTCTTGAATTTTCTTAATTTTTTTTAAATGTGGACCTAGGAATTATTTTATTTTATTACTTTGTAAATATTGTTGTAATATTTATCCTTCTTCTTTTCAATTTATGAATATACATGTTAGAGTACCCCCACGAAGGGAATAAAAATTATTCCCGGATAACAGGCCTCACACTTTGCCATGCGGTCATTTTCACTAATAAAAAATGACCAATGTTTATGTTAATTAAAATGAATCTTTTTATTCAAAATAAGAATTTTCAATCATCGATGTTTTTAATCAGGCCACATGGGCCTCGTCAAAATTAAATCGATCAAATGTGTAAATGTTGTGATATATCATGTGCTAACCGTTTTGGATGCAGGTTAGATGTATGCCTAGGATTTATTTTCCTTCGGTTATTACAATTTAATCATTTTTTGGGAATTGTAATTATTAGATTAGGCGAGCAATGCATCCCCCGAGTTTTGTAATTTATTAATTTATTTTTCCACATTTATATATTGCTTTATGTATGGTTTTACTTCTTTCTGCATGCGCTTTAAATCGTACATTACAACTCAAAAAATGACATAAGTTAGAATGTGCACAATTAAGAAATATGGCTTTCTATAGATGTAATATGTTGTGATCCAATAAGAAATAAGCAACTTATCCTGAACCCGAATCTCTATGTCTTAGTGGATCATCCCCCGGACGTTAAGCATCACAAGATTCTAATTCCTGGAGAGAGCTAATCCAGGTAGCGACTCCACACTAAGAGAGGGTGGATTCAGGTTTGAATGATCTAAAACATCTTCGCTTTCTCTACCATACCTTCCAGGTCCCTGACCTGTTTCAACTTAAACACCTTGGTGGACCACGCCTCTCATCTCAACGCCCTCTCAACCCATCACTATGTGTGATCTGCTCACACCAGGCTTGTTGCTCAAGGATACAATCAGTAAGAAGGCATCGATTATGATGAGTCTTATGCTCTTGTAGGCCATCTTGAAGCTATTCAAATCTTGTGTGCTTTCGCATCTCATATGAACTTCAAATAGTTTCAAATGGATATCAAGAGTGCATTCTTAACTGGTTTCATTCAAGAAGAAGTCTATGTTCGCCAGCCTCCAAGCTTTGAAGATCTAAAAAATCCTGAGCATGTCTTCAAACTGAAGAAGACTCTCTACGGATTGGAGCAGGCTCCTAGAACTTGGTATGAGAGGCTGACCAATTTCTTGATCAGCAAAGGCTATGAAAGGGGGAAGGCAGATACAACTCTTTTTATCAGGTGAAAAAAATAAAATGCGTTGCCCATCCAAATTTATGTGGATGATATCATTTTTGGAGCAACTGATGAGAAGCTATGCAAGGAGTTCAGCAAGTAGATGAAGAGCGAATTCTAAATGTCTATGATGGGAGAGCTCAATTTCTTTCTTGATCTTCAAATCAAGCAGACTAAAGATGAAATTTTCATTAGTCAAGCTAAGTATGCCAGAGAAGTCCTAAAGAAGTTTGACTTGGAACATTCGAAGCCAATGTCCACTCCCATAGCTACTGATACTGTCCTGAGTAAAGATGAAGTTAGAAAAACTGTGGATAGCTTATTCTACAGATGAATCATAGGCTCTCTTCTTTATCTCACCACTAGTAGGCCAGACATTCAGTATGTTGTATGCTACTGCGCTCGGTATCAAGCTGATCTCAAAGAATCTCATTTGGCCATTATTATGAGAATTCTCAAGTACTTGCAAGGCTAGATTGAAGCAGGTCTGTGGTATCCCAGCAGCTCAGATTTTACTCCTAGGAGATTCACAGATGTTGATTATGGTAAAGATAAGCTCAATAGGAAAAGTATAATAGGAGGATATCACTTCCTTGGTACAAGCAAACTTTTGTTGCATTGAGTACATGGTAGCGGGAAGTTGCGTAGCACAACTAATATAGATTAAGTAGCAACTTGAAGAATATGGTATAAAGTTAAATTTTCTCAAGGTTATGCATGATAACAAGAGCGCAATTGACCTATCCAAAAATCTAGTTCAGCATAGCAGGATGAAGCATGTCAATATCAGACATCACTTCATTAGGGATCATGTGCTATGAGGAGATGTCAAGGTAGAGTATGTTCCTTTAGAGGAACAACGCATTGATTGCTTCACCAAACCATTTCCAAAGGAGAAATTCTGTAGTCTAAGGTAATTAATTGGAATGGCAAATTCGCATTGAAGAAGAAGAAGGAAAATGAAATTCTCAAAAATTTGGCTAAGTGTTGGAGATCAAGCCTTGAGAAGACACGTGGATAACATTGTCCATAATTTAAAGTAACGACATGAGAAATAGTTTCACTAGTAAAATTCAAGCTCTACATTTTTAAAAAGAGATGTGTGTTTGAAGTGGAACCGTTTATATCTAAACTCAACATTTTACTAAGATGGTTAATCTCTTGCCAATCTCCGCATTCATTTTCATCAAGCATTGTAGAAGCACCACGTACCCCTGAGGGATGTTGATGTTTATATAAGTTGAATAGTTAAAGAGAGAAACTTCACTTGCATTCCATGTTTTTAAATTCTAAAGCAATTGAACCCTAAGTTTCTCTTCTCTTGCAAACCCTTTCAATCTCTCTCAAATGGCGATTACCCAAACAACCTTTCGGCTTCGTACCACTACTTCTCCAAAAATCATTGTGAACACTGAGGGAAAAACTGAAAAGTTGACCCTCGAAGAAGGCACCCTCTTTACTAGGTGGATTAGGCTGAAAACCTAGATTTGGTCTGGTCTACGAAGTAGACTATGAGGGGTTGTTGAGGAACGAAATCATGTGCAAAATCATCAAGCAGCAACACCTCAGCTCCTTCCTGAAAATGGAAGGAATTGCAATCATAGGACTCATCAGAGAATTCTACTCAAACCTCTACACCATTCAGGGGTTTGATGATTTACTGATGATGGAATTTGCAGGTAAATCAACTCTTATCTACTCGAGAGTGTTTGGGAGCATTCTCAACATGCCTACAAGAGGCACTCAGCTTACAAGACTGGTGATGAGGATGCCATTGTTATTCCCAAGCATTGGGAGCTCCCCTATAATTATGTATCAGGGGATATAGCAGTGAGTGGAATGAGCTGGATTGCTAGAGTTTGCCATGAGCTGCTGGTGAAGTTGCTACTACCAAAGATTGGGTCTATGACTAGCTGCACCTACTTTGAGAGGTGTGTGATCTACCATATGGTAGAGGGTAAGAATCTAAACTAGCTAGTGGTGATTGTTCACCATTTGACCAAGCTGAGTAATGTCAATCACTATGGTTACCTCATAACTGAACAATGAGGGCGGCGAAAGTGGACAACACTCAGTTTTTGGGGGAGTCTGGTGACACAGTTTTGCCTGTGAAGAAGAGATTTGATATGTCTCACTTTAGCAAACTGGTTCACAACCTGGTACATACTAGGTATAACAAGGCACAATAGAAGCATAAGCTTCAGTGCGTACTGACAGTAGTACTAGGGGACATCCTAAAGGATGATGAAGACGGCTTCATGGTGGACTTCGATGATAGTAATGACTCTGAAAAAGCTCCCATATCTAGCATCCTAGAGAATTTCACAACCACCACCTCCTCTCCTAAGTAGAAGGCTGCTTCTTCTAACGAAAAGGGGAAGATACCTGCAAAATCCAAAGCCGATGAGGCCCCTGCTCAGCCCCAACAAAGGAAAATGAAGGCTAAGACTCACACACAAAGAGAAGCAAATGCCAAACTGCATGTTGAGTAGTAGGCGGAGGAACAAGAAGATGCGATTACAGTTGATGAGTCCCTGTGCCAAAGAAAGAGTAAAAATGTATTCTCAGAAGAAATTGAGGAGCAAAGAGAGGCCAAGAAGTCTACAGATAATGACACTCTAAGTCCTAACGCTGCTACTGAAGTTCAAGAAATTTGCCAATGTTAAGGGCACTCAGTGCAAGCGTTTTACCACCAATAGGCCTCTACAAAGAAATGTGTAGGTGGTGCGAAGTTAGGAGGATGTTGGAGACACCCTATCCTTGATTCCTGAGGAGTCTGATCCTCAAGACCCCAACATCCCCACACCTTCTTTCACTCATGTTGAGCAGCCTTGTACTCAGCATGAGCAACCTCAAGCTGACCCATCCTTCGGTAAAACAGCTAACCCCAAAGTTTGTTTAAATCCTAACCCTTCCTCCTCCTCAAACATAGTCTATAGATCCTAAAACATAGACTGTTATTCTCCTCCTCTTTCAAATTCTGTACATTCTCCCACATACATTCCTTCATCCCATGTCATTAACCAAAATTCTCCCATTCATATTTCTTCTCCTATAAAAAGCAATTATTCTTTTTCTCCTAACCCGTCTCCTATAGATAACTCTTCTATCCCCCCTTCCCCTATACAAACCCAAACACAAACCATTACTTGTACATCCCTGGTACCTTCTATTCCGCTTAAGAAAACCATTCCCCCTATTTCTCCAATTGTAAATACTTCTAAACCACCCTCTTCTTTAAAGAAAAACACTACCCCCCTTAACCCCTCTGTTAGGGAAGTTCCTAATGCTGAGAACTAAGCTCAGCAAAGAAACGTAAGTGGTTAGAATGCTAAGGAAAATTTTACAGCCTGTAAAGTAACTAAACCCAGCATAGAGCTAATCCTCGAGGATTTGGTTGATACATCTTTCTTGGTAGAAATCAAAGAGTTAGCTTAGAAGAAATTTCATGCACTCAACGAAACCACTAAGTTAGATGGAGCCAAAGGTAAAATTGCTTGATTCGAACAACACACAAGTGTGCCCAGTGAATCTCTCTACTTCAAGGAGTTTGAGAGGTTCCAGGGTAGCTTGTTAGTTATTTAAAATCATTTAGCAGAAGAGAGTGCCAAAATCTTGGTGGATAAGATGGCGTTAATCCTGAATGGGTTAACAGATTCTACAACCTTGCTTTGGGAAGCAAGCACTTCTTTCCCCATGTCTACTACTATGGCTAATGTAGTAGTGGGAAAGATAAAGGGTAGTGTGGATGCTAATACTGAGCAGCTGAGTCAATTGAGTTCTAGCATGGGAACTCACGTGACATATATCCATGAGCTTGGATAGGAGCAGGCTAAAATAAAGGCGTTGACTAATCGTGAGATTGTAACCATTCTAAAAGAGCTAGAAACAACGAAGGATGTTAGGCATAGTATCCCAAAGTTGCTAGAAGTTTAGTCTAAATTTTTTCTATCACATGATAATAAGCAAGATTCTATTGTCAAGTTACTGACTGATATCTCCATAAAGTTGGACAAAGCACCAGTGCCAAATCTTGACTCCATCAACATCTAGTTTGAGGCCATTAACCGCGAGACCAAAGATCACACTACAACTAAGATCACTAACTCTCAAAAGTATTTGATTAAATCTATGGGATAGTTGTTTCCAGAGATGCATGTTCCTTGCTCTCCTCCAATGGAATCGTACTGCCCTGAAATGAATTTGATAATTTATGGAAAATTCAATGTTCTCAAGGGTATGCTATAGGAGCTGCAAACTTGTGTGGACGACCTCAACTAGAAAACTCGACGCAATTGATATTAACTACAGTGTCAAGTGTGTGAACAAAATCTATCCAAAGATCATTGATATAAAAGTAAAGTTGAAGGTCGCACTATCAACAACGGACTTCATAGCCCTGCTACAGTGTTTCTAACAATTCGCATGCCAAGGATTTGATCAAATTGCACACCTCACTCCAAGTCATCATCTTCTGCTATCAGAGCTACATGATCAAGAGTTCCTATCTACTAAAGGTAAGAAGCAACTAGAAGAAGAAATTTCTCCACAACTCATTGGCCATCAATCAAACTTTCAAGCTGCTCTTGATTTTTTTAATATCTACTTGGAGCAACTTGTTTCAGGCCAGATAGCAATGGGTGAGAAAGTAGCTGAAAAAGTTGTGAAGATGGCACATTCAGAGAAAGGAAATATTTCAATGAGACCGAAGAAACCTCAACAATAACTAAGCTAATCTCAATACCAGTCTAGAACTTCAACCTCAACGAAACAGCAATAGCACAAGAAATAGAAAGCTTAATGTACCTAATTAGTTTAGCAAACTAGTAATAGGACTTAATGTAATATTAGTTCATGTACTGACTAAGTCAATTTTTAATTAATAATATTACAAGTTTCTAGCTCAAGTTAAGAGCCTCTTAACTTTAAATTACTATACTATATGTAGTTTTCTACTGTGTATTCAAAATGTAATGCAGGAACTCATACAAGAGACCAACCTTGAAGAAAAGCTGAAGTAAGAAAAAGTCCCAATTCGAAGAAAAATTCTCTAAGTATAGGTGAGCTAAGCTGTTTGAGGAAGACTCACTCAGTATGGGGGAGTTTAAGATAACTAAGGGAAGTCACTCAGCAAAGGGAGTCTTACATCACTATCCAGGTATTTCAGATATTAATAAATTAACTTATTCAATTAACTTCTTCAACTATCTAGTTTGTTATCTATCCAAAATGGGGGAGATTGTAGATTCCAAGTTAAAAGTACTTCACAGTACTTAAACGTTTTGGAAATAGCAAACTGAATAGGCTAGTGAATTTAATTGAGTACTAAGTAGACTCTTAGTTAATGAAGCTGACTTGAGTTTTATTTAAGGAAAATAACTCAATTTTGTTGATTCATTAATTAAGATATGACATAGAGTATGAAAAGCTATGCTATGCTGAGTATTATGTAGTTTAAGTAAATATCTACTCAGCATGTACTGAGTCTGGCTTTTATTAATTAAAAGCACTTTCCTTTGACACTTTGAGAATTGAATGACACACATGCATTTAACATATTCTATGAGAGATGAAATACTCATTAGATGCTTTTTAGGTTATAAAGCGTTGAAATTAAAGAAGATTTCAAGTGGTCCTCACAAGACAAAAGGTGTTAGTACAAAATGTTGGGAATCCTTAACAAAAGTCCAAGTCAAAAGGAATTCTCTGTCATGCGCTGTTTCTTAGTGTCTCTGCGTGACTCTGCCAACATCAACAATGTCAACCAATCTAAAAATTCCATGTTTCATTCTCGTGTGCTTATCTCAAACCGAATTGCTTGAAGACAAATGAGATTTTGTCAACGGAATTATATCACACCTCAACATTCAATTTTCTATCTCTAAATGTCCTGGAATCTGTCTCTAATAGGAAGATTCAAAAGATTTGAAGAGAAGAGAAATTGAAGATCAGCGAGCCCAAAAAGTTTGCAACCGTTACTTTGCAAAGCTTCAATTATAAATAGAAGATAGAAGCAGACTTTCAAACTTGGTGAATCACCTTGAATTTCTTAAGAGCTAAATCGTTGTAGAAATCTTTCTAGCTTCCAAGAAATTTCATTTCAAGCAATCATCAAACAATCCATTTTTACATATGTTTGTAATAGAGAGAATCACTTAGTAGATTAACATTGTAAGGATTCAAAAGTTTATAAGTTAAATCCAATTCATAAATCTTATTCATCTTTGAGTGATAGTTTGGGAAGGGTACCTAAACTGTGTTGAGTGGTAGTTTAAAAGAAAAGTACTTTCTATAAAATTGCTCTACCCATTGTAAAGGCTACTCCACCTAACTAAGGAAAGATCAACTAGTGGATTTAAGCTCGGAGAGGGTATTTTGGGATAGGAGGTAGGCTTAGGGATGAACCAAGAAAAAACTAGGTGTTGACATTCTTACTTTCACTATCTAGTCTTTATTATCCAGCATTCTTTCTGTTCTAATTCATTTTCACTTGAAAACCAATTCGTGCTAAGTAGGAACTCAGCAAGGAATTGATGATAAATTATCAAGCACAGCTGAACAGTTTGAAAATTTTAAAGCACTCAGCATGCATTTAAAACATAACTTGGTTCAAATTTGTTTTAAAAATTAAAAGTAACCGAGAATCGCATTCACCTCCCCCCTCTATTGTCGTTTATAAGCCGTATAAGTACCAACATAATGGATTCTACCTCAACGAGGTTTTGGTCGGTGAAGATCCATGTGGATCAATCATAAAGGCTATCCTAATTTGGAGGCTTGTGCTAATGGAATTCTGCCAAATTGCTCTTAGGGAACACCGGATCCAAAGAGAAAGAGAAGCACGCATTAATTGGTATTGTTCTAAACATAGATGCTAGGCTTCTTTTATAAGTTTTATAAATATATTAGTAACTATTGAACTTTTCAACTTAGATTATATCAATCATGGCATGCTTAGGAGATCCTTTTAGGCCAATTTTAAGTTTTGAAATTCCACCTTGCAATGTTGCATGTTCAATTACTATCTTGATTAACTAGCAATGGTATCAAAACCTACCTTATACTATGCATGACTGATTATAATATGTTGAAATTTATATTTTCTATGAATTGATTAAAGAATGCTATGCATGACTCAGGTTTCAATTTCTGTTATAGAAAATGATGTGATAATTAGATTAAGGTTTGGCTCAAACTTAGTCTAGGTGATTATCATATATATTAGCAATGTTTTATCACACGCGTAAATGCTTTAATTGAGGGTCATCTTGTACTTCACTCAATTGAAGAATGAAATATTTAAATCGTAGTTGTATGTGGTACAATGAATCGAAGTGCCCGTGGTTATTTTGGCAAGAATTGGACTTGGCTACTCATACACTTTTAGGGGCCTCTCCTACCTTGAAATTTCCATCCGTATTAGGTTTAAGCATACCCAAGGGACTTTTATGACCTAGTTGATTTCTAGTATGGGAATTGGATTCTGTATATGGTTTTACAAACGTGGTTTAAGTTGTTAAATTAAAACTTATAGACATAGGTGCAAGAACTTAAACATGGACCTTTTTTATTTTGCATGATATGTGGAGTCTTGGCATAATAAAATAATTATGGTGTACCATTCTTGAGCATGTTCCCTTAGAGTTAATAATTCTAAATAGCCCAAAATTATTATTATCATTATCATATCCATCATATAAGACCTAGACTAGGGTGGGAGCGGTAGAATTACTAAAATCCCTACAACAATATTCAGGTGGTAGATTATCTTCCCATCATAAGTCATGATACGAGTTCCAACCATGTTTGTCTTGTTATGGTTTGACCTGTTATAGCAAGGGTCATGATGAGTGGCTACTGATGCTACCTACTAAGGAAAATTGGTCAGACCATATTTCCCAAATTTAAATAGAAGGGGCTATTTGAAGGTTGAGAAAATAGTAGGAATTATGTATTTAATTGAAGACCTTATATAAAATGCATGTACATATACTAATGTTTATACAAATTCTATCTTATATCTAGGTTGAAAAATGAATCTGAACATATATCTCCGTCCGATACTTGATAATAAATTGATAGGGATCAACTTTAACTTCTCGTTCAAAGCTCTTAGAAAGGAGCTTGAGAAAAGCTACATGGATTATATCCTAGATAATCCCGTACCAATCAATCATGATTTTGAAGCTTCTATCTAAGAGAAAAAAACATATCTTAAGAACAAGAAGGATGCTTTCCTAGTTTCACTAGTGATGCTCGAAACCATGACCTTAAAGCTTAAGAAGCAACATGAAGGTGTGGACCTAAAATCCATGATGATTCATCTCATAGGACTTCATGAGGGCATGAGAATTGAATGGGATGAAATATTGAGATTCTTCTATACCTCTGGGAGAAATGATGGGATCCTGTCCACTAAGCGATGCATAGAATACTTTCAGTATTCAAGGAGAATGGCTCAGATTGGAATCGAGATAGATTCCAAGCTTGAGATACAGATTATGATAGAAAATATATCTGATAAATATTCACCTTTTGTGAAAGATTATCTTATGTCAAGAAAGGCCAATAAGACATCTATGTTTATTAATAAACTTAGAAGTTTTGAAGAAGGTATAAGGGCTAGATGAACAGGTACCTTAGCAAGTAAAACTTGCATTAAAGGTAAAGGTTTAAAACCCATCAACAGGAAGGTAAAAAATGTTGTTGTTAAAAAGGAGAAGCCCAAAGGAATATGTTTCGTGTGCGGAAGGCCTGGACACTGGAAACATGATTGCAAAGCTCTGATTTCTGAACATGTGAAGAAGAAGCCAAGTGAGGCATAAACTTCAGGTATGTTCATAATAGAGAGTTTCTCTATAGTTTCCTATGAGTCTACTTAGGTATTGAATACTAGTTGTGGTACTCATATCTGTACTTCTATGTAGGGATTGTAGAATAGTAGAAGGCTTGCAAAGAGGGAAATGGACCTAAGAGTTGGACAAGGGGCACAGGTTGCTACAACAGCTATAGGGACATATAGCCTTCGTATTCCTAGTGGCCTAGTTTTAGTTTTGAACAATTGCTATTATATTTCTACTGTCACTAAGAATATTATTTTTGCTACGCGTTTAACAACAAAGGGATTTAAGATTTTATTTGCTAATAATAATTGTCAAATTCGACGTGATAATGTTGTTTATACTTGTGGAATATCTATTGATGGAATTTATGTTCTAGATACTAAAACTGAAATTCTAAATATGAACATAGTTAAGAAATCAATATTGGATAATGAGAATTCCTCATACTTATAGCACTGTCATCTAGGCCATATAAATGAGACTCGCTTAACTAAGTTACACAAATGTGGTGACTTGGGCCTAGTGGAATGGGAATCCTATGGAGCGTGCGAACCTTGTATAAAGGGGACGATGACTAAGCAACCTTTCAAAGGAAAGGGTCAGTGTCCCACTAGTTACTTGGAAATAATACAGTCCGATGTATGTGGTCCAACGAGTGTAAGACACATGAGGGTTTCGTCTACATCATAACCTTTATCGACGATTATTCACAATATGAGGTAGAAGTCTGAGAGTTTTGAGAAATTTAAAGAGTCCAAAACCAAAGTAGAGAAATAGCTTGGGAAAAGTATCAAGACCCTTCAATCTAATCAAGGTGGTGAATACTTAAGCCAAGAGTTTCAGGATTATCTAAGGGATAATGGTATTTTATCCCTGTGGACACCTCCTTATACACCCTAACACAATGGAGTGTTAGAAAGGAGGAATCAAACCCTACTCAATATGGTTCGGTCCATGATGAGCCAAGCAGAACTAAGCAGATCCTTTCGGGGTTATGCACTTGAGAGCCCAATTTATATTCTAAGTAGAGTGCCCTCTAAATCAGTTGATCAAACACCATACAAATTGTGGCATGGCAAAAAACCATCTCTTTCTCACCTGAGAGTTTGGGGATGTTCAGCTTACGTAAAGAGGATAGTTCAGATAAGCTGGGTGCTACGTCTGATAGGTTTCTAGTTGTAGGTTACACTAAGGAGACTGTGGGGTATACCTTTTATGATCCCAAGGAACAAAAATTCCTTTTTCAAGAAATGCTCAATTTCTCGAGAAGGAGCATGTACTTGCGAAAGCTAGTGGGAGAAATCTTGTGTTAGCCACTCAAGAAGATCAAACAAACAATCAACTGATTATACCAACACCCATTATACAAGAAAGTGTAAGCATGGAATAGCCTATTATAGCACCGACATTGTGTAGGTCAGGTCGAGCTCCAATTGCTCCTGAGCGATACCGGTTTCTTACCACTGATGATAAACATCTCTTCGTTATGGGAGATGATGAGCCCATGACTTACAAGGAGGCAATGAAAGGCTCAAAGTTTGACAAATGGTTTGCAACCATGAGGTTAGAGATGGATTCCATGTACGGAAATCAAGTCTAAAGCTTAATTGATGCTTCAAATGGGATTAAGTCTATAGGATGCAAGTGGGTTTTCAAGAAGAAAACTGACATGGACAGTAACGTAATTACCTATAAAGCAAGGATGGTTGTAAAAGGTTGTAGTAAAAAAGAAGGTATTAACTATGATGAAAATGTTTCACTAGTGGCCCTGCTAAAGTCTATCAAGATATTCCTTACCATCACCGCTCATTACGATTATGAGATTTTACAGATCGATGTTAAAATAGCATTCCTTTACGGGAATCTGGACAGGGATGTGTATATGGAACAATTTGAGGGTTTTACATCCAAGAATGGCTTGAAAGTATGCAAGTTGTAGAAGTCTATTTATGGACTTAAGCAAGCATCAAGGAGTTGGAATATTAAGTTTGACGAGAGAATTCGAGAAATTGGTTTTGTGTCAAACGCTAATGAGCCCTGTTTATATAAGAAGGCTAGTGGGAGTGTGATCATTTTCCTTATATTATATGTCGATGATATATTGCTGATA
The DNA here is from genome assembly GCA_949673415.1 of Euphorbia schlechtendalii. Lineage (NCBI taxonomy): Eukaryota > Viridiplantae > Streptophyta > Magnoliopsida > Malpighiales > Euphorbiaceae > Euphorbia > Euphorbia schlechtendalii. The sequence continues at coordinate 4,267 of CATIWQ010222044.1, read as the reverse complement.
GGAAACTATGTTCCTTTTCTTCAGACAGTTAAATCATGGTTATCAAAGTTCTCCATGAAAGACCTTGGAGAGGCAACTTCTATACTTGGTATAAAGATCTACCAAGATACATCTAGAATGCTGCTAGGTTTTTCATAAAGTACGTACATAGACAAGGTTTTGGTTAGACTTAACCTTGAGCAGTCAAGAAAGGAATGTCCCACAAGATTAAACTTTCTAAATCTGAGTGTCCGAGAACACAAGAGGAGAGACTACGCATGAATGGAATACCCTATTACTCAATGATAGGATCCATCATGTATGTTATGTTATGCACTCGGCCGAACATCTCACAAGCATTGAGCGTCATGAGCAGATTTTAATATGACCCAGGTGAGAAACACTAGATGGCCATTAAAACTATCCTTAAGTACTTATGTAGGACTAAGGATATGTTTTTGGTATATGGAGAACGTGATCTCTCTCTGAAGGGATTCACCGAAGCGAGTTTTCAATCTAACAGGGATAATAATAAGCCCTAATTGGGGTATGTGTTTATGTTAAATGAAGAGACAATTGTTTTGAAAAGTTTCAAACAGGATACTACTAGTGACTCAACCACATATACTAAGTATATAGTTACTTCAGAAGCAGCTAAGCAAGCTGTCTGGCTTAAGGGATTTATTGGTGATCTCGGTGTGGTGTCCAACATTGTAAATCCAATAGCGGTCTATTATTATAACAATGGGGCTATTGCTCAGGTAAAGGAACCACGGTCTTGTCAGAGAAATGATCATGTAGTCAGAAAATACTATCTCATTCAAGAGATAGTAACTGGAAAAGATATAAACTTAGAATACATCCCAATAGATCAGAATCTAGCGGATGGGCTAACTAATCTATTAGCTCAGGTTAAACATGACCAACATGTTAACGAGTATAGCATGAAGTACATGGGTAGTTGGCTCTAGTACAAGTGGCAGATTATTAGACATGATGTATGCCCTGGAGGCAATTAGGAAGATATATCTTAATTATTTATACTGTACAAATGGTTTCAGATTATTATTAATAATAATTAAGGTATCTTTGTTATTTATGAGTACTTTTATTTATTTATGTATGTCACTTGTGTCATATATGTATAGTATTCTATATATGCTCATTAATAAGACAAAGTTCATGACTACTTCATAGCGTAAAAGTGCAAGGATATGGTGGGAGCTATGTGGAGTGAGAACTGCATATATGTGTTACTATGAATAGTTTAAATATCCCTAGTCATAGTTTCATTGAGACTTGACATCAATGAAGTAGATAGACTAGCATGTGTAGGCATACTCCTTGGATTATATCCAAGCAGCCGATCTCACAAGCTGAAGCTGGTACCTTGAGTTAACAAATGAATGTATTCGAGTAATACATTGGAGAAAACTATAAGACAGACACTCAAAAATTATTATATCCATGTGTTGGTGTCATGTCTTATTGTAGTAGCAGTACAAGTATCCTCTGATCTGAGATACTGGTTACCTTATATAGGAGCTGCTATACTTTGGGTCATACTTATTCATACCTTGGTGATTAGGATGATACGGGTGACTACGGGTATAGCGATGATTACATGTTGGTAATGCAAGAAGTTAAGATGGGATCCATCGCTCCTGATATAGTGATATAATGGGAGATATACCTTAGGGCCCCTTGTTGAAGAGACACACTCATAAACCTCTTATCAAATTATAAGATTGATAGAACGGGTTTCTAGTCAACCTTGATACATTATGGCGAGCGGTGTTCTTCGTAAACAAGTCTAATTCTAAGATAGCTATGGCTATTACATGAGCTAACACTTAATTCGAGCTCAATAAACTAGGTGATACTTAACTTGATGGAAGGAGTGTATTGTATTGGTTACTGCACAACCAGATCAAGTCATAGGCACCTGACATTCTGAGTATTAGGGGATTATACGCCTTTGTTAGAAAGCCCATTGATCGTCTAGAGTTATCGAGTTCCATATTGGTCTGGAACACTAAGCATAAAGGTTCCAGGATGGGAAGCTAAGTCTAGTGACTTTATACTTCGGGATCCTATGAGGTCACACACTTTGGGACTTTATCAGACTAAATAAAGAACCTATAGAGTGGGTCTATGCTGAAAATGTTTGGTTGCTGAATTCGTTAGAAGAATTATTAATTTGTTAGACCAAATAAATAATTAAAGGGAATAAAAGAGAAAATGGGGAAAATTGCATAGAGCAAAGCAAGGGAATTTTTCCCATTATGAATGGGCCCAAACTAATACAGGATGTTCGAAGTGGGACCTATGTGGCTGCCTCACGATCTAGAAAGCTCGAGGGCCGCTAGCGCATGGGGTAAGCTCGCATGCGCTAGCGGGCTGCAGGCCCGCTAGGGTGTGAGCTGCCCATGGCTGTGCTTGCGCAAGACTACTACGCAAGCCTACTACGCAAGCCCACAAGCTCAAGCTTGAGACACAAACTAGCTTGCCTTGTGGAGGCAAGCGCATGGGTCAGCCTGCAAATCCAAGGGACCCATGCGACTAACCCAATTGTGGGATGGGAATATTCCAATTCCACATAGTTTTTGTGGGGGAGTCTACCACTACCCCTCTCCCTGTGTATCAATCATAGAAGCTATCCTATTTTGGAGGCTTGTGCTAATGGAGTTCTACCAAATTATAAGGGAATGCCGCATCGAAAAAGAAAGAGAAGCACTCATCAACTAGTAATGTTTTAAACTTAGATGCTAGGTTTCTTTTTTAATTTTTATAAACCTATTGGCATCTATGGAACATTTCAACTTAGATTATATCAATCATGGTATGCTTAGGAGATCCTTTAAGGTTAATTTTTTGAAATTCCACCTTGCAACGTTGCATGTTTAATTACTATCTTGATTAACCAACAGATCTCTCATGACAATTCTCCACTCAAAATAGAGGTCCATACACCTACTTGATGTAACTTTAAGGAAGATACAACTACTAAAGTTAATATAATTCATATATATGTAATTTTCGTAACTGGAAAGAATATCTTCTTATGACATATTCTTATCCGTTTGAATATACGTATCCCTTAAATATAAGTTTAATGCTTTTACTTTACATTGGGAATCCACTTGTTCTCAATATTTTTTATATCCTTCAGTCATGTTAACTAAATTCTTCTTCCATTACACGAAACTATTCATCTCCCTTTAAACACTTAATTTTCAATGTTGGAACAATTTTCCATTATATTACATAGGCTTCGAATTCTCATAAATGTGTCTCTTATATAGGTTGTCGAAAGTACACAAAGATACTGTGGTTTGTGCTCATACTATATGTTGCACTTGAATCAATAATCCACAAAGAATAAGATTCCATCAGCAACATTAAACATAATACTAATATAATTCATTTTGGAATGTTTTTCATGTATCAGGTTGGGCTTAGTGCTCTATTACACAATGTCTCCATAGTGGAAATGTAGCATATCACCTTTGTGATTTAACCTTTCATTGCATTTATACCTATTAAATTTATCTTCGAATGGTTTAAACTCATTTGCATTGTTCTTCTTCCTTATTAGATATTCTAATATAAGTTAACATCTTTTGTCTTAAGAACTATCTTCTTAAGACTTTTCTTATGCCAAATGCATTTAGCAAGAATCTTAGATATTAGAAGAACATTTTCTACCATTTCCAAGAAACTTGTAACTACATTAAACAAACTAATTCTATAAGAATGGGTTAATTGCATACCATATGCTCCCACTCAAAATGAAGAACCAATCACTAGTAAGAACTTCTTTCAATTTAGTGATCCAACTTGACATGTCTCTCTTATATGAATTGCAACAATTATATCACTTATAACACTAAGGAAAATGATACAAGTTATTGAACTCTTCCTCCCCAATGAAAGAAACAGATTCTTGTCATCCCTGAGTTGGTTTGTGCCACTCTCTTTGAACTCATACACAACAATTTTCAAAGTGTAAGAGGAATCTTTATTCCTCAAGCACAAACTCAAACTTCAACCTCCAGATAATCTAATAACTACCATTAAGAATCAAAGTCTACTACAAACATATTCGTTGTAGAAGCCGTTACTTATATTCTTTAATCAGTTATGGTGAGACTAAACACATATACAAGAATTTAAGTCAATTGTTATGAGCAATTGTGTGTTAATTACTATTGACTTGAATACAAACTTTCCAAGAAAATGTAAGCATCAACCCTAGTATCGAAAAAGATATAAATACCCCATCATC
>CATIWQ010222020.1:0-15068 GCA_949673415.1 Euphorbia schlechtendalii | reverse complement strand
AGCAGTTTTTGGAAATTGTTTTTTAGTGTTATTTTCAAAATGCCCGATTTTCAAAATTAAGAATTCTAATCATTAATAGAATTTTATTTTAAAAAAGTTCTTATTTTTTACCCCTTCTGTCTATTAAATATTATCATTTTATAGGGATTTTGTTATCTCTTTTTTATTGTCATTTTGTATTTCCAATGTACTTTTTCTCTAAATTTTTCATTTCTATTCCTATTAATTTGTTCAACTTTCAAGGTAACCATAATTTAATGTCCAATAACAAGATGAGAAGATTATGAGAATCAATATTTGAACATATTAATGAAGTTTTGAAAATAGAGTATGACATTTATGAAAGGGTAAATTAGTAAATCACTTCATTCGGTTAATTGTTATCTTAAAAACTATGAATTAATTAAAACGATAATATTTAATAGACGGAGGGATATTCTGGGCAGCATTGTTTAGTAATGACCTTTTTATATGTCTTGTTTGGGTGGAATTGTAGTGGGATTGCATACTTGGTTTGACCAGATATCAAGGAAAAAATCAACTAGGGAAAAATGTTTGTCTCCTTTGGGTATTCAATTAAGTACAATTAAGTAATTAATTACCTTAATTAGGCTAGATTATCTTTGCACATTTTCCTAATTCACCTACTGCATTTTTTTCGGTTGTAAAAGCCAAAAATCATTGCACAATTTTTTGAGGTACCTTCTTCTAATTCATTCACATTTCTAACATTTACCAGCCGGAAAAATAAATTGATATTTTTAATTCCCTTTAACGAGCTTGTCATCTTTATTAAACTTGGTTTTTGTCCACTTGTTCATTTTTATAATTTTCTTTTACTTTTGAGCTTTTTTACCCAACATATAATTCGTTTTTGGGCAAAATTTGAAATTCCCAACCTAATAGTTTGTTTAGTATTATTTTTTTAAGTAGTTATTCAAATAAGTTATTTTCATGAATTTTATATAGAGTTGTATATTTTAACTTTGAACAACATATTTTGATCCTTCATATTATATAATTAAAAAAATTTTTATTTATTTTTTTTCCAAAATCAACTATTTATTGTAAAAACTTGAAAATGAAACTTAAAAAAAAATTTGAGAAAGCAAAATCAAACTAGCTTTTATTCTTGTCAAGCTCAATTGATGACATTTTGGTCCTCTTTACTCTAGCCGGCGGCGTTAGTCCAAGGACTTCCCCAAAACTCACTCCAACACGTCATCAAAATATAAGATAAACTTTTTGTTAACATAAAATAATTAATTCTAGAATTTCATTTCATTACATTTACTATTTTCTTTTCTTTTTTTCCCCAAATGTTGCGATAGGTAATAGAGTCGTGAAAAGGACCTTTTAGAGCCATAGAATATATATTTTTTGCTGGTTTCTTCCTGGTAATACATAAGTCAGCCACTTGGTTCCAAGTACAATGTAATTCGTCACTTTTTGGTCTGTATAATGTGCAATCTCTAACCATATAGTATCAATGCTATGTATTCAGTACCAAATGGAAATGTATCCTAATATACGTATCATGTATAATCATTAGTATATGAATGAAAAAAAAGTAATAGATTACATATAACAATAGCCAAATAGCTAACATGTACACTAGATGAACTATATGTGTGTACAAATTGTACAAATGGCCAAATCAATATAGTATATAACTCATCAAACAAGAATGTGTGATATGTAAATAGATAATGATAAAATTGAGGCATTGTAAGTTGTCATTACTATTCCATTACATACTTCAGCTAAATTGTAAATCCACAACGCAATTATTAAACCCCATGTTAAAAAATTGGTATTCTAAACCGGCAATTTGCCGTCCCGTACCAAAATAAAATATCAATATGTATTCATCGCCATAAATCAAATATTTGGTTGGTAAATGACAAAATCATCAATGATCTTAGCTTGCATTAAGGGTGAAGATTATAAGAAAAAACTTTCCCACTTTCACAATATTTCCATATGCAATAGTATGATGCAAATATATAATTTTCATGCCTTATAATAAGGTTTGTTCTTTTCAAACTTTTTCCCATTTCAATTTAACTCATACCTAATACTAATTTACGACTTAACACGTAAAAAATACATATTTATAAATTTAGGCCCCGTTTATTTGCAGTAAAATGTAGTGCAAGGGAAAATATTATGCAGGAAAATAAAATATTTTCCCATGTTTGGCTACATCACTGTAAAATATTTTCTGATATTTGTTTACAATTCTGAAAAATATTTTTCAACCACAAATTTAAATATATATATATATATATATATATATTGTAAAATATGTGAAATATAGCATAATAATTATTAAATTAAGTATGAATTACATTTTTATATAAAATAAATGTAGATGGATGAGATTAATTTGGTGGTGACGGTGGAGGTAATGGTGATGGAGGGGTGGAGGAAGTGGTGATAATATAAGTAAAGGAAGTGGTGGTGGTGGGGGGATGAAGTGGTGGTAGTGGCGGTAGCGGTGTTTGAGAAAGAAGTGGATGTGTTGATGTGGGTGATGGTGATGGTGATGGTGGAGGGAGTGGTGGTGGCGGTGGCGGCGGCGGCGAATGAAGGAGGTGGTGGTGGTCGTGATGGAGATAATAGGGTGGAGGAAGTAATGGGTGTGTTGATGTGGGTGGAAGAAATAGTGGTGCTCATAGTCAAGGAATCGGTGGTGTCCGGGATGGAGGTGGTGGTGATGGTGGTGGATGGAGGAGGTGGTGGTGATGGTGGATGTAGCGGGATGAAGATAGTGATGGATATGTTAATGTTGGTGGAAAAAGTGAATGCGGTAATAGTGAAGGAGGTGAAGTAGAAAAATAAGTGAAAATGTTTTCCCATCTTTTTTTTTTTGGAAACATTTTCTATTATTTACACTACATTTTCATGTTGACTTGTACAATATTTTCCTTTGACTTATTTTCCAAATCAAACAAACTAGAAAAATTCGAAAAATATTTTCCTGCACAAAATTTTCCTGGAAACAAACTAACCCTTACATTAAATTAAATATATTCCAGTTCAGATACAAATAAATTGAAAAGAATAAATACTAAATTAAGTTTCATCATTCTGCAATTTTTATCGACCGCATGAGTAATGTACATAATTTATATGGATAATTGGATAATTACAAAGTAAAGACAAATTAAAAGTAAAAACTGACACAAACTAAAAAAGTAGAGCATGAAACAATAGAAATAGTAAAAATAGCTGCATAGAGTAATTTATAGTTTATCACTACTACCACAAGAATAATATCACGTAGTACAAACAATACCATATCAAACAGGATATGTTTGAAGCAAAACTAATTAATATACAGATTTTTCATTTCAATAAAATTTGATAAATAAATTGAATTGAAATGAGTGTTTTTTTAACTGCTTTCCTATGAAAATTAAATTAAGTTAAAAGTGCAACGCAACTTTATGTGGAAAATTATTGAATAATTTCAAATAAAGTACTTTAAATATCAACAACAATAGATAAAAAAGATCATACAGATAATGATTGGAATGAGCCTTCGCTTAAAGATTCAAATATCTTATGAATTTCTACTCGAATGACCAATCTCGACCCCCCTTGTTTATCCACCGTCAAATTCTAGCAATATCATGAGTACTTGCGTGGCCAATTTCTAACTCTTGTTCAAGTTTTTTCCGAATCATATATGGCTTTGGCTACTTTTCTAAAAAAATTTAAAAACTAAACACAATCAAGGGTGGCAGATCGCGTACCATGTTAAGCTGTATAGGACTCCGGCCCCCTCATGTTCGGAATATATACAAAAAAGATGTATTGTACACATGATAGAAGTTATGGTTTATCGTTAACGTTTAGTTTTTGAAGTGCAAGGGTTTGAGTTTTTGCATACCCATTTTGCTGATTGATTTTTTTTTTCCAAAACGATGTCGTAATTTGACATGTGATTTTAAAAAATTTCGTTACATTTCATGCCTCTGACATAGTTCAAACAAGATCTATGATGATTTCATCTAAAAACTTTATCAACTGTGCTAGTCATCTAATTATAAATGATTATTTAGGCACCGACCTCTTCAACTTCTAAAAGTTGAACTGAACTTAACTGAACTTATTTTAGTGTAAATTTATAACTACACATAGCTGAACTTAACTAAATTGAACTGAACTTAACTAAACTTAATTGAATCGTAGTTGAAGAAAACATGACCTTAGTTATAAATAATTTATATTTATATTTTAACCTGCTTTAAAGTGTATTAGGCCATGTTCTCTTTAACTGCAATTCAATTAAGTTAAGTTAAGTTATAAATTTACACTGAAATAAGTTCAGTTCATTTAAGATCAGTTAAGTTAAATTTAATTCAGTTCAGTTTTCAAAAGTTGAAGAGAATAGCCAATAACATCACCTATCTAATATTTTGAAACATTATCTTACATATAGGTTAAAATATTAGTGCATTAATATGAATTGTATTGTATCATTTTGTTGGTTAATTATTTTTTCCGAAACAGCATCATAATTTGGTATGCGATTTTAAAAAAATTCTTAATATTTGCGTCTGACATGGTTTGAACTAGAACTGTTTGTTGGGTGGGCCGGGTCGGGTTCGGGCCAGGCTTGGTGAGTTTTTTTACAAAAAATGCTAACCCAAGCTCGGCCCAAGCCCATACTTTAGAACTTCGGGGTCGGGCTGGATTTACAGGTCATTCCCAAGCCCTGCCCAAACCCATGAATTTTGTTTTATTATAAATTTTTTTATTATATTAAGTTAAAAAAAATACAAAGTAGATCAAAACATGTTTAAATTTTTAATATAATTGCATTGTTTACTTAAAATTTATAATATTTAGTAACATTTATTATAATCAAGTATACAAATTTAATAGGATAAAATATAGGAACTTAAAATAATTATAAATTTAATATATAAATGTATAATAAATAAATAAAATCATTCGTCGGGCTGGGTTCTGGCTGGGCTTGGGTATTTATATAAAAACTAAGCCCGACCCATAAATCTTCGGGCTTCGACGGGCTCGGGCTCGGGCCGGGCTTTTTTAAAAAACGAGTGTCCAAACCCGGCCCGTTGAAGCGGGCTCGGGCCAGGCCGGGCGGTACCCCGGCCCGCGAACGTGTCTAGTTTGAACTAAGATCCATGTTTTTATCATCTAAAAACTTTACCAACTAAGCTATATAACTAATTGTTAACAGAGTCAAGTATCGCCAGGTTCGTGCATACCACGCAAAACCCCCAGGTGGACCTTATCCGCCTAGGGCAAGGAAAGGCACTACGATAAGGTTAGGAATGTTCCTGTCGATCCAGAAAGATCCCATCCACCCCAAATATAAGGACCTGGTAATCATCCAGGCAGATCATATCCACCCCAAATTTGGAAGAGAGCAAGTCTTCCCTTATTTCAGAGAAGTGTCCAGGAGGCCACCAAGCTTAATCGGCTTGTTCGCCTGGACCGACCCTGACGCCTCGTGGGCAAAGAGTCCAATTAAGATTCTAAGTCTACAAAGAGACCTCCATAATTGGAACTCTCATTTCAGATAAACTTTATCCTATCAACAGGATGAAGATCCATTCAAAGTAGAACTCTGGTTGATTCACACTTTGGATCAGACTAAGGGACATTCAAGGAATATAAAAGGACCCTTTGGGTCACCACGCAAAGGTACGTATTCTAAAACACTAAAAACTCCCAGCCTCATCTCTTAAATCCGATCTAACTTAAACATTGGAGAGGCTACGCCGGTCACACGGCTAATCCCCCATAGTGACGGTTGTTGTTTTGCGGGAACCTTCAGACCACAACAAAGAGGAGCATTGGAGTTGACTTCAGTCAGCAAGTTATCGCGTAGAACCCCGTTCCAGGCTAATTTAACACTAATTATAAATGATTATCGAATTATGTTAATTATTTAGAGCATCTTTAGTAGCTTGTGGATTCCAAGTTTAGGTGTCATATGGAATAAAAGTTGCTTTTGATGACGTAACAATAGTCTTAAAAATAGATAATATCTATTTCATAATATAAGAATAGTAGATTGTTTATTCTATTTTAAAGTGTATATATTGTAGACAATGTCTACTTGGTTGTCTATTAGACAAATAGACATTGTCTATAATTGATGATGACACATAGGTAGGGGAGAGCGAAATTCGATTCGGTCTGAAAATCAAACAGGAACGAAAACCGAAAATATGGGAAAGTGAGAACTGAAAATCGAACCAAATCGAAATATTCAGATCCGGTTTCGGTCATGGTTAAACCGAAATGACAAAAAATGTTAAAAAATTCTACTTTCCGAAAGGCATAAACTGATGCAGCAGACTATAAAAAAATTCGAAATGATAAATTTATAATCAAATTCTGCATAAATTGCAACTTCAACGGATATTAAATTTTAGAAATCGCAAAAACTAGAGGAAATAAGAAAAATTGTTCGAAAAATTATTTGACAGTTAAAATTAAAATTGATATTGTTTTTCTCTTATAAATAGGTTAGGGAAACTCCTGTTAAAAGCCCGGAAATAAAAGGCAAGCACAACAAGTTTTAGAAAATTGCAATTAAGTCCCTAAAATCAAATTTTTGTAAAATTGAAGGTCTAAACAATTTTTTTTGGCCAAAAAGCGACAAATTTGACCGCAAAAGCCGGGAGTTTGGATTGTTGGCCCTTTTCCAATGAGAAAACACATAAAAAAGGCCAAAATCTAACAGTGGCAAAATCCATATTCAATACCAATAATCACAATTCAAGAACAACTAAAAAGTAATTAACAAAAATAGAAGCTACATGACTCCCATCATATTGTCAAAATATTTAGTCTTGAAGTTCGATTTGAAAATCCAATTAATCAATCAAAGACACATGAAAAAAATAAAGACATAATTAATAAAACTCATGAAATGTTACAACAATGTTACAACAATAGTACAATGTATTTTTGTCCAACCCCTTTTACAACACATAAATTCATGTCAACAAGTTACAACAACACAATATCAAATGCACATAAAATTTGAAATCATATATTAGCACTACATTTAGTAGACTCACTTGTGCTTGTAGTGTCAACTCTTAATGGTGTAAACTCTGCATATAAAAATTAATAATCAGTTTATATATGATTATAAATTCAATACATATGTGTCAATATTTTTTCAATAAATATAAAATATGTACCTTTCTCAATTTTTTGCATATCTTCATTGTTTTCTTCTTCATACAGGGGAAGATCTCCTTCACAAATCCAATCTCGAGCACAAATCAAACTTTCCATTACTTTAGGAGACAGTGAACTCCTATAAGGATCAAGCACATGTCCACCGGTACTAAGGTTGATTCTGAAGCAACTATAGACATAGACATAGTCCATATATCTTGAGTCATAACACTAAGAATAAGAAATCTAACTGAGTTCAATTTCCACTAACTCAAAATGTCAAATCCCTTGCCCCGATCTAGTAACACCTCATCCAAGTACAAATCCAACTCGGATCTCTTAGCCCTTCCCATATCTCCTCTTTGTTTCTTCAGAATTTCATGAAAGTAAAGTGTTGGAGGCTCGTGCGGGTTATATCTAGTAGCCATGTCCTCCACCTCCGTTAAATCCTCAACTTCTACCTCCATCTCATTTAAGTTGCCATTTGCAGCTTTCTCATCCTCATGCATTTTTTGATACTCTTGAAACAACAATCTAAAAGAATCTTTCAAATCATTAAAAAAACTTTTACCTTCTTCAGCACCATATATCTGATTAAAAAAAATCTGGATGACATCAAATTTTTCACAAAGATCAAAGACATCGGCATATCAAATCAGTTTGTTCAAGTTATCTGGATTCCCCCAATACTTATCCAATTTTATTTTCATATTGGTAGCCATGGACTTCAACTGCGCATCATTACCATTAATCCAAATGAGCAATGCCCCTAACACACCACTACCTTCAATCCAAAGAGTATTGCTAGTTACATACTTAGTACCTGAAATCCTCAAAGTCGAATTATAAAACATTACAAAAACTTTCCCAATCCTCAAATGTAGGCACACCAACCCCACTTCCATCCTCACCATTCAAGTCTAATTTGTAGGTTCTATCCTCAAGTTTTAACCTCTCAAAACCTTTCTCAAAATTTTCAGCAGTTGACAACATTAGATATGTGAAATTCCATCTAGTATGACAATCATAGGTTAACATATTCTTGCACTGTATGTTTACCTTTTTCAACACACACATAAAATGTCTTAATCCTACTAGGAGAAAATCTAACATATCTAACTGTAGCCCAAACTCGTTTAACAGGCTTACCTACTTCTTTTAATCCATCTTGGACAATCAGATTAATAATGTGAGCCACGCATCTCATATGTAGGAATTCAAAAGAATTAACAGCACAACCCCAATTCTTCACTTGCTCTTTAACATATTCAATAGCAACATTGTTAGGAGAAACATTATCAACAGTGATAGTAAACAATTTCTTCATATCCCAATCCAACAAACATTTTTCAATCCTCATTCCAATATCATTACCCTTGTGGGAATCTATTTCACAAAAAGAAATTACTTTTTTTTTTGCAATCGCCAACCATCATCAATAAAATGAGCCGTGACACACATTTAATTAATTCTTTGAATTGATGTCTATGTATCGGTTGTAATTGACAATCTTTAAGTATGAGTTTTAAAGTAAGTTTTCAACTTCAATTTCTCATCCTCAAAGATTTTACCACAATCTCTACTAATAGTCCACCTAGATGGTACGTCACCTTTTTAAAAGCCTTTGATTCCACAATCCTAAAGAGCAGTTCTTCACTAATGATCCACTTAGCAATAACATCTCTACAAGTTTGTTGATCAAACTTCCATATCATGCCTACAATCTCATTATTTTCACCCTCCATAGAAGGTTGAAAATTAAGTGTACCTTGAGTCTGTTTTGAATCTTTTTGCAGCAACATTGTCAAGATTTTTAGCACATTTTTTGTAGTGTTTATTCCAATTAGAAGTTCCATTAATAACGCCACTACAAAAATAACTTTTACCACAATAATTGCACTTGCCTTTCTCTCTTCCAATGCTTGGATCAGTGAACTTCTTAAAGTGCTTCCAACATGTTATTCTTGGAGCCATTTTCTCTTGGGTTTTTTTAGAGCTCACCTCATCTTCAGTTTTGTCGGGCTATTCAGAAGCTTCATTTTCAGTCATTTCTACATGCTCCTCCTCACTCATAGTGTCTACATCCTCAATATACATTCCAAATCTTTGCTCGGATCCTTCTGCCATCCATAATAGGATAAAATAAACTAAAAAAAATCCAATTTAGATGTCAAAATTAAACAGAAAGGGGTTTCCATTGTTAAAACTAAACAAAAATAGTGATGCCATTGTTAAAACTAAATTGAAAATTTAATTGATAGCAAAAATTAAAACTGATATTGTTTTTCTCTTATAAACAGGCTAGGAAAACTCTTGTTAAAATCCTGGAATTAATAGACAAGCACCAAAAGTTTTAGAAAATTACAATTAGGTCCCTACAATATGCATAAAACCGAAAACGCATAAAACAATGGCCAAAATCTATGAATAAAAACTAAAATGCCAAAAATCATAGATGAAAACGAAATCAAACCAGAAAATTAATTTAGAAAATGAAAAATTACCTTCGAAAGTTGATTTCCCCGGATTATGAAAAGAGGGATAGATAAAGGAAGAACAAGATCAGTTGTGGCTGAGTTTTTTTAGAGAAAGAAGAAGACAACAGAGAAGAGAAGAATAGAAATTAAGGTTTTAAATTTGTATTTACTCTAGGTCAATTCGGTTTGGTTAAATGGATTTTCGGTTTTTTACCCTAAAAATCGAAAACTAAATCGAAAATCTGGAAAATGTATGAACCGAAAACCGAACCGTATGAATTCGATTCAGTTTTAGTTTGAGGTCGGTTAGTTTCTTGGTTCGGTTGGGTTTTGAAAAATATTACTCTCCCCTACACATAGGTGCGAGAAGATGGGCTAGACAAGTTACTAAAAGCATCTTCAATAGTTTGTGCATTCTATGATTATGTGGCATATAAAATAGACTATCATATTGATGATGTGGTATGATAGACAATGTATTTTTAAAAATATCCACGGTAGATTGTCTATTTAATATTGACTCGTATTATTTTCAAAATAAATTAATGACAAAGTGAGTAAATAATAAACTAAATATTATCTTTCATCGATAAAATATTATATCATTAATTATCAACATTGTCTATTTGTGGACAATCAAATAGACAATGTTAACAATTAATGATGATAAATCATCTAGATTATGGTGGGTAGATGATTTATTGGAGAGTTAATTTTTGATACAATGTACATTAATGCTTATGTGTCAAGAAAAGAAATGGAATAGACAAGCTATTGGAGATGCTCCAAAGATGCATATTTAAATTGATTGTCTATTCTTTTCTATGTGTCAAGATAATTTGTAAAATAAACAAGCTAATAAACAATCTACTTATTTTTGTCTATTTTTAAGATTATCATCAAATCATCAGAAGCAACTTCTATTCCATATGATACCTGAACTTGGAATATAGTCTTTCCAATGCCTCTCCCTTGTCGCCAACGAACGCTACTAAGAGAATAAGCTACCTTGCTTGCATTCTAGAAACGGTAGCTTTCGCGCCCCACAAGCTACTAAAGATGTTCTTATATTTTAATCTGGTTTAAAATTCATCAGTTCAATCACAACACCAAACTAATTAACATAGTTTAAAACATTATCTTACCTATTAGTTAAAATATTTTTACTTTTCACGTGAATTGCATTTTATGTATATGTTGTTGTATTTTGTTGCATACAGGGCAGTAAACGAGCAGAGCCCGAACACTGGTTGTTCAAGTTCTATTCCTTAAATTTTTAACGAATTAGAACCAAGTTTGAGTTTTGATCAAACCGAGTTCGAGCCGAACTCGAGCTTGATCAAACCGAGCCTGAGCAGATCTTAAATCGAGATTAGCCGAGCTTTCTTTGATCGAGCTTAACCGAGCTTTAACCAGACATATTAATTAAATTTTTGACAAGTTCATTGAACTTAAAATTATGTTTTCATTACACGAATAAAATTGTTATGTATTTAAAACCAATTTAAAATACTCAAACTTTATGGTACATATATACTTATGCACACTTATTTTATCATAATAATATTCATATTTCAAAACATGTTCATGAGTCTTTTAACGAGTTTATTCGCGAGTATTTCAACGAGCCGTTTATTGAGCTTGTTCGCGAGCTTTCTAGTTACAAGGAACACAATTTTTTTGTTCATGATCAAGCTTGTTTATTGACGAACCGAGCTCGAACGAGATTTAACCGAGCTGAACATCGAACTATTCATGAGTATCTATATTCATTTATTGCCTTAGTCGCATACACATAATTGTTATTCATCAATTAATAAATTACATGTTTTAGACCAAATATTTAATTCTTTAATATTAGAAAGAAAAACCAAACTCTCAATCGTTCTTTAAAAAATGCATAAAAAACTTGATATTCATTTGTCGAATTTTCAAAAAAAATTTATCCTGTTAATTTGATCCCCTCATTTTCGATTCTGAGTCCGTCAATATGAACAAAAGAGTCGATAGGGTGATGCGAATATAACTAAATTTGTTTTAATGTTAATTTATAACTATACAGAACTGACCTGAAGTGAATTGAAGGGAACTAATTTGAATTCCAAGAAAATAAACAAAAACAAACAAGACCTTATTACTTTGTTCTTTTGCCACCATAAGTGATGCAAAAAATGATAAAATATTGATAATTTGCAACGAAGCACTTTATTAAAAACAAAATAATCATGAAAAACAGCTCAATGCATATATAATAATTATTAAGTAAGAAAAAATACTAATAAAATGTAAATTAGTTCATAACTAAAATTAAAATTTTGTAAAAATACTCCTAATAAGCTTTCTTTCATCTGCAAATAAATACTGTTATTTAATGTGATGGTATATTTTTTTCTCAATTTTAGAGTAATGATTTAACTTGCAGAGAGTTGGAATTTTCATTTAATAATTTGTTTTATTAAAACTTTTCTTATCTCTCTGTTTCATAGTAAATAAACTTTATTTATAAATTAATATCAATTTATATTTATCATCATTCGATATACTCATTTAATGGAATTTTTTAAACAAACATATTTTCTCAAGTCTCAATCAACTACGTTTTCATTATTTAAAAAGTTAAATTTAAGATATTGTTTATGAATACGTCTTTTGTTGAAAGCGATAAAAAAAGAAAAAGCAAAGCATAAAAAAAAGGGGTGGAAAAACATTGAATCGAGATTTGGGAGGGTAAGTGGGAAAAGGGCAAAATGGTAAATAAAGAAAGAAGGAGGGGATATGGTCAGCGTGACTTGTGGCATGCTTTGAGAACAAAACTTGGAACTGAACTGACTGCTGATGTGGCATACCTTTTTGGTCAACTCTTGCCCTTTTCTCTTTTTACTCCCTGTGGGTCCCTTTCTTTCCTATACCCTGCACTCGCTTCCACATATAGATTTCTTTAAATTAAGTTCACGATAACAATTTAATGTTGATTTATTTTAATATTTAATATATTCATTTTTTTAAAATAATTTACATTAAATGGAATGAACAATTCAAATCTGTGATCCTAAATCCATAGTTACTGTATTAACTATTAGATAAAGACTAATACATTCATATTTAATATGTTGTGAATTAACAAATAATACATTTAAATTGTTATGCGTCAATAAACAGTCTGGTAATTGTATTTTTAAAAATTTCACAATCGCACTTTACATTACATTAAGTAGAAGAAAAAAAATCACCTACACTAAACGTGAGTCAAACATGAGAACTCTATAGATTACCAAAATTAAGTTTTATGTTAAAAGTTTTAGCTCATTACATAAACCTATTAAACTTACAAGCATTTTTATATACTTTACAAAGTTATAGAATAATGTAACATGCATAGTTACCGCATGATACCATTAAGAGACAAATATTTCAAGGAAATAAAATAAAAGATGTAAGGCTTGTATTCTATGAATTCTCGAAAATTTTCAAAATAATAAACTTTGAACCTTAGAATAATGATTGGACACAGTGAACATATGGAAAGTAGGACAATCATCAAACATTTGACTTGTTAGAAGTTATACATTCAGCAAAGGTGAGGAACCCGAATCCTAAAGGCTAAAACTCACGGCCCAAAGTAACTAGCAGGTCTCAAAAAGATAGTTTTCGTTTACATAATGTTAAATTTTACATAAATTTTTGCATAGTTCATTATACATTAAATTGATAAAAAAAAATTATATGATAAATGATTGTTTAGGTGCTTGTTGTTCACCTCTACAGTTTCTACACTATTAGCCACTATAGAATAATACGATAATGTGCTTTCTATATTGAAGGAAAACGTAAATCGAAAACGAATTCGGTAAATACCTTTTTCGTTGCCCAAGATCGAAGAACGCCGCTTGAATGCCGAATCGGATCCATCTCACAATTTATCGGAGTATGAATGTGTATCCACAATTTCTGCAGCGACGAAGATCGATAACGATCGATTTGCGATGTTTTCGTCGCTAGACGAAAACCCGGGAGAAAGAATTGGTTGGAAAGTGGAATGTGATAATGAATAGGAAAAATGAATTTCCCCTGCATGTGTATATATATAATGGAAATGGTTAATTGCAATTAAATCCTTAAACCTTCGATTATTTGCAATTAATTCTTTAAGTTCTATAACTTTTCAATTTAGTCCATATAACTAAATTGGATCGAATCTTTTGACCCGATTGACCCGCTCACGGGCGGACCGGGTATTTCCAACATCTCCCACTCGTACTTGACGGGTCACATTCCGTACAAGGTTATCAAATCTTATGTATGCTGCGAAGTCGTGCGACCGGCATACTATCAGGAACGCTTTGTCTTGCACCAGTTAAGGTTTGTCAAGACTGTCCTGAGTGGTACTTAACCAAATACATTAACAACTAGAATTCAGAAAACATCTTGTACCCGTTAGGGTCTGTCAAGATTGTTCTGATTGGTACTCAACCATATAAGTTAATATATAGTATATTATATAATATCACATTGATATATAGCGTGTATGCTTTACCCTAGATTAGTCGACAATCACCCACTTCCACATCACTTGGATCTTAGAAGCCTTAATCCGTCGTTCACTATCTTACAACCACTGTAACGATAGGCTAGCTGGTGAACTGACAGAACTATGGTGAATGTTCATTTGGCCAATTCTTCCTTTCGAGCTATCAATTCCATACAAAACTATCTCGGTCCACTAACCAATCTCTCCCAGATCGAATCTTATCATGATTTCTTGGTGATTGATCAAATCTCCCTTACTAGTTCTTATTTCTCAAGATGACTCAATAGTATTGAGGGTAAGGTCCAACAACTCTTTAGTTTTATGGATTGAGTCTCACATCAGAGAAGTTAAGATCCTTGTACATCGTACAAACTTCTCATCTCATGGTCGCTAAGCACACATTGTCTCAATGGCTGATGTGCCATGGTGTTCTTTCCTTTCTACCCTTATAAAGAAGCGCATGCCTTATCACATCAACTAACACCATATAAAGGTTTCAGTTACAATGCACCGTAGCATTTAACCTTGTTCGATTATATGATCTACCTTTAGCTATTCAGACAGAACATGACTAACTGTCATATAAACTACATAGTTCTTACCTAATTCCTTTTTGGATTCGGCACGCAATGTTCTAAACAAGCGATTTTCTTATCACTCAACAAGTCGATATATGATTTTGAACAGGTTCCCGAACTACACATAGTTGTTCAAAATCAATCTCATCCTAGTCCGTATCCTCGTGATAACACTAGGGTAAACACCCATGTGAGTGGGTTACTTCTCTGTCCAACATGCTATGAACGAAAACTAATATATGTACATAACATAAACACACACATACATTGCTCATAGAATAAAACACATTTATATTAACACAA
>CATIWQ010222019.1:0-10478 GCA_949673415.1 Euphorbia schlechtendalii | reverse complement strand
AGAAAATTACGAAAGAAAGAGATTAGGGAAAGAGAATTACCTCTAGTAAAGCACAATGATCTCCTGCTAAATCCAGATTCACCGAAGCAGCGTCTAAGTGAACCAGATTTTCAACCAAGGCTAAAGCTACGGGAGAAAGGCAAGTGGAGAGTGGGTCAATAACTGACAGTAAGTGGAAAAGGGCAATCGCTCCAACCCCACAAACAAACTCAGCCAGAAGAAGTAGAGTCACCATCGAAGGCCAAGCTAGATGAGTGCTAGGGGTAGTCTCACACCAGCTAAGGATAGCTTCAACCCGGAAGCCACCAACATCAGGGGGAGCCGATAAAAAGCTCCCACTAGACTCCAGGTTCCATAAACCCTTCAGTTTATCCTCACCTCGAAACTGCAAAGAAGGAAAAGCAAAGGATAGTCTCGCGGGGAATATTAGCATCGACTCCTTTGGAAAAGGGAGCCCCAAGATAGCATGAAACTCCTTAACCAAGGGGCAAAGCTCGAAGTCGGTGAAACAAAAAACATGAGTGGCTGGATCCCAAAACTTCAAAGTAGCACGAATGAAAGCCATATTCACAAGCCTGGAAGTAAGGTATTGAAGACCCCGCAGACCAAAGCGCTCAATCCTTCGCCAATCGGGCCCCCGAAAGGTGCGGAGAAATACCCTAATGTGCTCATTATAGGTCGATATCAGAAAGGAAGAGAGCTAAAGAAAATCCCTCAAGATCAGTGTTGCCTACACACATTAACCGCATGCATTAGCATTAACATTCATTCATACATATACAAAAAACATTCACAAACAAGCAAGCATATTCATAAAATAAAACACCACATATGAGGACCTGGCACGCAACGACCAAAATCTTATTTTCTTTCATAAATCTGAAGTTTTTTAGAGATTCTACAAGACAGAGCTATCTAAAAAGAGTCCGATTCGAGAAACAGGAATCTAAAACTAAAGTTAAAAGGGAACTCCTAAGCATGCATCGCCTATGCGTTATCTCCACCCACCGGATCTCAGGGAAACATGGTGGATATCTCAAAATCCTCGACACCTAGTCTCCCGAGAGCACCATCAGCTGAATCGGACATGGGAGGAGGCTGGGGAGCGTGAAGAAAATCGGTGTCCCATTCTGGAGAGAGGAGCTACCCAACATCTATGTCATCAAGCAGGGAACCGAGATCAAACGTAAGAGGCTAGTGAAGGCCCGAGGTGGATACCCGCGCTTCTACACGAGCCTGCTCTGCTATGGCGTTCTGCTATAATAACTCTTGATACTGAGCCTGCAAACTCTGGTGACTAGCTTCCAAACTCTGGTATTGAGCCTCCAAACCCTAATAACGGGCTTCCAGCTCCTGGTGACTAATCTCAAGGCCATGATAGCGAGCATCTAGACCCTAATGGCTGATATCCAGTGACTGAAAGCGACCATCGAGCTCTTGGTAGAGTTGCTCAAATTCCTCACTCCTCATCGCCATATCTTACAGTCATAAAACATGTCACGAAAATCACATCCATGTACATAAAAAAATGACATTTCATGCATTGCATTTGACAGGTCGAGAAATACAACATACCCTTGTAATTCCATCCTATGAAATCATCAAGTCTCTCAATGCAAAGGAATTTCTGGCTACCCGATCCATCTCCTCGCGTACGACCTGCAAAAGGAAAGGAGTGAGTAAACGAACGTCAAGACATCCCCAAGGATCTCTTGTGATCTAAAACTCAAGTGAGTAGTGTCGAAAGGATCATAGGTTAACGTGTGGAAGCTTGGTGGAAGAGGCACCTACTGCGAAATCCCCATGGAACCCATCAAGTAGAAGGTAGAGTCAAGGGGAATCACGAATCTTCCTTCAACAACTCCTGAGGAAGATGTACTTGCCCCCCCCCGACCGTAGCATTCAAATCAGGTACTCGAACCCTCTTCCGGGCAAATTCCTACAAAGACAGATAAACAGTCAGAAACATATCAACATGGATAAAACAGTTAATACATTTCATACCCGGCACCCCACATCAGCGCCGCTAGCACCCGCACCAGAACCACCCTCAACTCCTCGACCACACACTCGAACAGAGGATCACGCCTCCTCGGGCTGAGTCGGAGGGCGAAGCGACAGCAGCCTCTCTCGAATAAAGGCCTCGTAATCACCACGATGCCCAAAGAACCTCACGCCATGCTCCTTGAAGAGTACCTCTCACTCCTCGAGATCAGTAATCACCAAGTGCGCCCAAAATAGTCCAATGGGAAGCGCAAGCGGAATGCGCCTATCAGACACTGGCTTAGTTAGCCAAAACTGAATACGCTCACCCAGGTTCCACTCACGGGTCCTGGGACCCTCAAGGATGAAGCGATTGTGGTCCACGTCTCGTCGAATCTCCTTTGCCATATGATAGCTCGGAAGACCCCGCCACGGGTTACGCTCCACCTGAAAAGAAAGAACAAAAAGTCAGAATAAATTTAAAGATAAAAAGGCGATCATATCCATAGAAACAAGGTCCATCACTTGCTCAAGAGTCAACCCGTAAAGATGATGATAGTAGCTAGCAGAATCCAAAACATCCCCCTCAAAAGATGAATAGATCCAGGCCATACACAGAGCATCTTGTAGAGCATCAGCAAACTACGAAGCGGGAAGGAACTGATAAAAGAAGGCCCATGCCTACTAAAATAAAGGGGTCAATTAAGATTAATCAATCAAAAAATTGACATACGCAATTCACAAAGTAAGCAAACAATACCTGAAGAACCATGGGGCAGCAACGCAGAGCCTGTAAACGACCCCGAATAGTCAAGTCAAGGGTAAAATAAGTCTGCGCTAGTATCGCCCATGGCCAGTTAAGGCCACTAACTCCAGCCAAGTCTGCTAGGGGCTCAATCAACCCATAGTTGATCTCGCTGTTCGAGACCGGGAAAAATGTGACACTTAATAGAGTGGCAAAAAATAACCGGACATACAAAGGAACCTCAGCCTCGGAAATGGACTATCGACCCATCCAGTAGTCAAACAACACGCTATAACCCAAAGCCCAGCCTTTGGGGTCGACACCGAGTAGGTCTCTGATGCGATTACAAATGGTGGGAGCCTTGAAAAATCGCTCCAAAAAGGCGTCAGACCGGATCACAGTACCAATCCATGATAGACCAGTGATTGCTACAATATCAGAGGGAGTGATGGTAACCTCCCCAATCGGGAAATGGAAGGTGTGCGAAATATCACACCACCTCTGAGTAAGTGCAACCAATGTCGCAAACGGTAACAATGTAGGCCGTAAAGATCTTACTAGAGGACCAAAACCGGTGGCCTTGATGGCCTGAATAAGCTTGGGGTGAGAACAGGCGTGACGATATGATGCCTGGATAGTGGTATATCCACCCGTGGGACAAAGCATGGGGGATTGCAAAATAATCAAATAATATGCATTTTGTAATTAAACGCAAGAACAGCGAGAAAAACACCAAGATAATTTTTCTTTTAGTTTCTTTTAAATAATTTAGATCCAAAACATGTTTGGGTCCAAAACCTTATTTTCAAATCTTTTTTCAAAAAATTTCTCAGATATCCTTGGATCTAAAACAATTTAGAATCTGAATCTGATTATCTTTTTGGTAAATATTTCCTTAAAAAAATTTCGGATCCAAAAGATATTTGGACTCCAAGTTTCAATTATTTTCCAATCTCTTTTTTCACATAAAAAATAAAAAAATAATAATTAAAAATTACGTAGGTAAGTGACCGGGGCCTCGAGCGCGCTGTTGGAAAAATCCTGCCAGCCTTCGGGGCCACGCCAGGCATCTTTGGCGGGGCCTCCAAAAGGCCGATGCTAGAGACCCTGGTGAGGGTCCAAAGGTAGTCAAAGACCCTCGCCAGCAAGCTTTGGTGAGGGCCTCCTAAGGACCCTCGCTAGAGAGTTTGGCTAGGGCCCCTAGGACCCTCGCTAGAGAGTTTGGCGAGGGTCAGGCCCTCGCCGATTTCTTGTCTCCGCCGGAAAAAAAAAATTTCCGGCGGACCTAATTTGCCTTTTTTAATTTTTCTAAGTTAAAATTCTGTGACATGGTTCAAGGATCAGTTCCAATCTGGTTCTTAAACAGGATAAAATCACATTAAAAATAGTAAATAAAAATGTTTTTAGCAAATACCTCGATCCAGGAAAGGTGAGGCTGAGCCGGAAAATCAGGATCCAGTTTATCTATCGGGGAAGTAATGGTAAACCCCAGCATAGTGTCGGTCGCTGCCAAACCATATGCGACATCAATATCGATAGAAAATACTCCAGGATCACTAGTAGGCTGAGGAGTGAGGCTAGAGGTGAAGCGGACAACCCTGCCAGCGACCTTTGACAACATGATTGATAGAGAGAAGGGAGAGCAAAAGTGTTTAAAGAGAGAGGAAGATTATGAAAACTGAAAGAATAAAAAGGGTAGAGCCATATTTATGAATAAAATAAGTGGGCTCCACCTATTTATTTATTTTATTATTTTACAATGGAAGCCTCCTAACACCACGGAACGATGTACGGGATACCCCCGATATTCCTCAAACTCATTTAATTTATTTATTTCTCAAATGTTTTAATTTTTTATTGAAGGGGAAAAAATTTTTGCTCTGCATAAACTCAATCAAATAATTAAAATATTCTTCATAAAATGTATTAAAATTATCTTTTTTTTATTTATTACAGGGAACAAGTCAACATCCTATTAAGGAAATTCAAAATGTAACCAAAGAAGGAAACAGTTATCTAGACTGTAAAAGAAAGAAACAGCCTCATTTTTCAACTGAAGAATGAAACAGTTGCTGACTACAACAAGGACACCGCGGAAAGAAATGACAAACCCACCCACAAGGGGTACCAAGTATCTAAAAGATTCTGAAGAAAGAAACAGACTATCCTATGAAGATACAGCGCAAGGAACGAAGGCCTATGTTATCATCAATTGAGAACAAGAAATCACCAATCACACCGGTTAGGTATTCTCTCTATCCCTCCACTCATTTCGTTTGATAATACTGGTTATACAACCAGCAATTATCACACGAGGGGTAGCTGTGAGCACGGGATTTTGTACCAGCTCGCACGTTCGATGATGATGGCTTTTTCGGGTTTTTATCCTTGAATCACACAATTTTCAAGTATCCTGATGCATCTGAATGGGAATCCTTCTCGTCTCTAAATTTAAAAAGGATGTTTTCAATAAAATTATTTAATTAATTAAAAAATATAAAATACACAAAAAATACATAAAACATTGTGGAAAACCAGATCGGGGGGCCTGCATCGCCAAAGGCGGGTGAGGTAAAACCTCATCAAAAGGCTTCGAGGCTCCCTCGCCAAGCTTTGGCGAGGCAGGAGCCTTGCCAAAAAGCTTGGCGGTGAGGGGCCTCGCTGGACTTTACTTCTCCGGTGAGACCCCTCACCGGAAAAACTTGCCTTTTTGGATTTTCGGGATTTCTCCTATAAATACTCGGGTCTCTTTCAATAATCATGATCCGGAAATATTTACAGATAAAAATATAACTTTTAGAATTGCTTCCAAGAATTAAAACGAACATTTTTGGACTTTTACTACAACCTTTTCACCTAAACTAAAGGACGAGGAGGATCACTCAAGGATCGATCAGATATCTTCGAAGTGGATCCATTCAGTAAGGTTAAGCCTCTGAGTTCCTAGAACTGCAATTCCCGTGCTTTTAGTGTTTAATTTCTTCTTCTGATTTCATCTGTGAACCTAGGATTTTAATTACTTTTATTTTATTTCAACTGCTGTAATTCTTCTTCATCTATTTTCTTTATTAAAAGGAGATGTATGTTAAAACACCCCCACGAAGGGAATAAAACAAATTCCAGGTTAACAACCCTCACCAATTTACCATGCGATCAATTTCATTAATTAAAATGAGCAACTAACGTGCTAATAAAATGAACTATTTTATTTAAATAAAAAACAAATTATCACGATTGATTTTTTTAGGCCACATGGGCCTCGCTAAATTCAAAATCGAACATACGTGCTATCCCTGTGCTAATCTTTGTGGATGCAGGTAGATTAGGATTAGATGCATGTTTAGGATTTTAATTTTCCTTCGGGTATCGCAATTTCATTTTTTGGGAAATGTAATTAATAGGTTAGCGGGAGGTTGCATCCCCCTATTTTTAAAGCCTTATAATCTTCATTTTTCGCTTTTACTTTCGCATTTACTTTCTATTTTGTGGATGGTTTATTATTTTACCTTGTGGATGGTTTAATATTTTCACCATACGTGAATCATACATTTAAAACTAAAAATGACCTTAGTGCGAATGTGCACAATTAAAAGAATACGGTTTTCTGTAGATGTAATTTAATGTGATCACTTAAGAAATAAGCAACTTATCCCTGACCCGAATCTCTGTGTCTTAGTGGGCCATCCCCCGTACGTTAAGCCTCACAGGACTCTAATTCTTGGAAAGAGCTAATCCAGGTGGCGACTCCACACTAAGAGACGGTGGATTCAGGTTCGAACTGATCTAAAAATTTTTCGCTCTTCTCTTTTTAACCTTTTTCACTGGCTCCTCGATCCGGTGCTTTTCTTTTTCAAACACCCTGGTGGGCCGCGCCTATGAAATCGCGTGCTTTCGGCCCACCGCTATGTGTCGCCTACTCACACTGAGACTACCAATTTGTGCTTTCTTTGGCGCAAGGATTCACTAGCCTCCACTTCATCCTCTTTCTCCTTAGCTAGCTCAGCTTCCATTTTTGACTCCGCTTCTCTTTGAAAGCGGGTTTTTACAATCATCCTCCTTCTATGGTGCTGAGTAGGAGCTTCATTGGACTTGGCTAGACTCTTTCCCTTGGCCTTAGAGGAAGCAGTCTTCTGTGCTAAGGAGGTGGTGGAAGAAATATTCTCAAAGATGGTTGAGATATGAGCATTATCAAAGCTGGATTCATCTCTGAATTCCACCACAAAAGGGTCTTCCTCCTCCTTGCTGATGTCCACAGGTACTACTATCGGTATGCACTTCTACTTTCGCTTTTGTTGTGCCTTGGCGTACCTAGCATGCGCCTGATTGTATGTCAAATTGCTGAAGTGATACATCTCCAGTTTCTTCTTCACTGGCAGAATTGATCTACCGGACTCCCCCAAAAACTCGCCCAACTCGACTTTCATTACCCTCATTATCTCAGATATGAGGTAACCATAGTGATGACGGTAGTCACTTTGGTCAGGAGATGAAGTATCAATACTAGCCAATTAAGTTTCTTACCCTCTACAATATGGTAGACCACACACGTTTCGAAATAGGTGCAGCTAGTCAACTTTGGTAGCAACAGCTTCGCTACTAGCTCATAACATATCCAGGCTTACCAAAACATCCCGCTAGCAGCAATCTCGCCAGACACATAATTTACAGGGAGTTCCCAATCTTCAGGAACACGAACAGCATCTTCATCACCAGACCGCCGTAGCTGAGTGCTTGAATTGGGCATATTGAGAATGTTCCCAATGAGCTTGGTACAAATTAGCATTGTCTTGACTGCACACTCCATCAACAAGACATCATTGAAGCCTTCAATAGTGTATAAATGAGTGTAGAAGGCTTTCGTGAGTCCTATTACTGCTGGACCCTCCATCTTCAAAAAAGCACTGAGTCATTGCTGCTTGATGACTCTGTGCATCATCTTGTTCAGCAACAAACCTTCATAATTAACCTCATAGACTGGTCTAAGGTCTAGTTTATCTTCCCAAGAAATTTTGGTGATACAGATTCCTGCCTTTAAAGTAATTCTCTCAGTCTTTCCTTGATTGTCCACCACAATCTTCATCATAGTGGTGTTCTTGAGTTTGTAAGTGGTTTCGATTCTCGCTATTTGAGTTTGGAAGTTAAAGAAAATGAGAGAATTTGAGGGAATGAGAATTAGGGTTCGAATACTCTAAAGGTTTTGAAATCACCAAAGTAAGTAATCTTCCTTCTCTCAACTGATCATCTTATATAGGCAAAAACCCATTTTTAGGGGGTACATGTCATAATCTTAGCTTAAGATGGATAATTAATGCTGAGATTAACATCTAATGAATCGCTTTAATAAAATGGTGAGTTTAGATAGTGACTGTTCCAATTCTATTCCGCGTCATTTGAAAACTTAGAGATTTGAAATTTTAGCCGCAAACAAGACCTTACGCTGTTATTTAAAAACTTTGACGGTGTTGACCATGTGTCCTCTCTTACTTGATTTTCAATACTTAGCCAAAAATTCTGATGAATTCTATCTTCTTCATCACTGTAGATTACTCATACCTATCAATTCCCTTAGAGTACTGAATTATTCCTTTGGTAAAGGTTTGGTGAAGATGTCAGCATGCTGCTTATCTGTTGGAACATATTCAAGCTTTACATCTCCTTGTAGTACATGATCTCTGATGAAGTGATGCCTGATGTTGACATACTTCATTCTTTCATGATGGACTGGATTTTTAGATAAATCAATTGCACTCTTGTTGTCTTATATGACTTCGAGAAAATTTGACTTAATTCCATAATCTTCCAATTGCTGTTTTATCCAAAGGAGTTGAGCTACGCAACTTCCTACTACCATGTACTCAATGCAATTAAAGTTTACTTCTTGCTGTACCAAGAGACAAGACATTCTCCAAGGAAGTGGCATCCTCTTGTTGTACTTTTCCTATCCAGCTTATCCCTTCCATAGTCTACATCTGTGAATCCCCTAGGAATGAAATCTAAACTGTTGGGATACCATAGACCTGCTTCAATTACCAGAGAATCCTATTCATAGCTGCTAGATGAGATTCTCTAGGATCATCTTGGTAGCGAGCATAATAGCATACAACATACTGTATGTCTAGTCTGCTGGCGGTTAGGTGAAGAAGAGAACCAATGATTCCTTTGTAGAGTTTGCTATCTACTGAATTTCCAGCCTCATCTTTACTCAAAATTGTGTCAGTGGCCATGGGAGTGGACATAGACTTTGAGTTTACCATGTCAAATTTCTTCAGAACTTCTTTTGCGTATTTACACTGGTTGATGAAAATGCCATCTTCATCAAGCTTGTTCTTGAAGACCCATTTGATGCCAATTACTGATTTTCCTTTAGGCTTAGGAACTAGATCCCAGACATCATTATGTTTAAACTGATCTAGTTCCTCTTGCATTGTGATCATCCAATAGCCATCTCCTTCTACATCTTCAAACTTCTTGGGTTCGATCAATGATATGAATGCTAGATGACTCACTATACGGCTTAGTTATCCTCTTATCATTACTGGATTATAAACATCATCGACTATGCTGTTAAGCGGATGGTTACGATGGGCTCTAATCTCTCTTGGAATACTCGAATCAGCTGCTGGAGGATGGACAATTAGATGCTAAGGTGGAGGTTGATCTTCGCCATCGTTAAAGTTGATTGAAAGATCTTCATCATCATCTTTGGTTTCCTCAATTGGGGGATCCTGAGCTAAGTTGGGTAGCTCAGCTTGTGGCGTACTGAGTTGATTTGAGAACTAAGTAGCTCCCTCGTCTTCTTTGTTTGGACGTCTTTCTGCAATGTTAGTTTCATCGAAAACTACATGCATAGACTCCTCTAAAAGGTCGGTTTACTTGACATATATTCTATATGCTCTACTATTAGTTGAGTATCCTAAAAAGATACCTTCATCAAACTTAGGATCAAACTTTCCTAATTGCTCTTTAGTGTTAAGAATAAGACATCTACAGCCAAAGGATCTGAGATAACCAATCTTAGGCTTGCGCCCTTGCCAAATCTCATAGGGAGTTTTCTCAAGAGTTGGGTGAATTAAAACCCAATTCAAGATATAACATGCTGTGTTAGCAGCTTCTCCCCAAAAGTATTTTGGTAGATTGTTATCACTCAGCATGGATCAAGCCATATCAACTATGGTCCTATTCTTCCTTTCTACAACCCCATTTTGTTGAGGAGTATAAGGTGAAGAGAAGTTGTGCTCAATGCCATGCGCTGAATAGAATTCTTAGAAATGAGAATTCTCAAATTCACATCCATGATCACTTTGGATTCTCTGGATTTTAGCTCCTAGTTCGTTCATTATCCGATTACTGAGCTTGACAAAAGATTCATAAATCTCATCTTTGCTACTTAGCAGGACTACCCATGTGAATCTCGTGAAGTCGTCTACAAATACTAGAGTGAATCTCTTACCACCCAAACTCATTGGTTGAATTGGGCCAAAGAGGTCTAGGTGTAGCAACTCCAACGGTCGCTTAGTTACTATATGATTTATAGATTTAAACAATTTCTTAACTTACTTACCAAGTTGATAAGTAGAGTAGAATTTGTCCTTTTCAAAACTAATGCTGAGTAACCCCACAATTAATTGCTTTTTGGCTAGTTTGGACAGAATGTTCATATTGATATGACCCAACCTTTTATGCCATATCTATGCATTATCCTCCTTAGATACGAGACACACATTAGTGGAGCCAGGGGATAAATCAACCA
>CATIWQ010222009.1:0-14882 GCA_949673415.1 Euphorbia schlechtendalii | reverse complement strand
GGAGGTTCTGTACGAGTCGAGACCGAATTCAAAGTAGACGCAGGAATTGTGGGAATTGACGACTCCCATTAAAGAGTGGATACGGTTTGATCAACTTTAGCTTTCACTTGCATACCTTACAACTTTACTTTGTTTTCTTCTTATACTTTCTATTTCAAAGTTTAGGATATGTCTGTGTGTCATAATGAGTATTTCATCTTGTGTCATTTATATTAATCAAGTTTTATGCTTTCGAGTAAACTTTAAGAGTGATTTCGGGGTTAATAAAATTGTGTATTATCACTGGATCTGTGGTTATAATGCTGTTTAGTGAGTGAACATTTTTTGAATGTTAACTTGCTAAATATGGCTATGTGAGAACGACCCGTACTAAGCATAGTAATATTGTTATCCAGATTCTTATAAGTGTCATAATTCGTTTACCCTAAATCTAGAAAAATCATTTCATGTATTACTCTACGGTGAATTATTGAATATTAGGGCATCTAGAATCGTATTTGTTGAAGTTATTTAGTGTACGAAATATTGTTGATGATTTTGCATATTTTTCTCTACTATACTTGTTCTTAGGGAATATCTATTTAACTTACATCTTCTCTAATCTGTTCATGCATCTGTCTATTCATTAGTCTACCATCCAAACCCTACAAATTATCTTATTTCGTTTGGTCCGCAACTCTAGTTGGTCTTTAGATTCGAATTCCTTCCCTGTGGGTTCGATGTCTTTTAAAACTACATCGAAATTATATACTTGAATTGGTCACCATTTTTCTTTTTTGATAAGAGGTATTGACAACACCTGTTCATATTTTGAACTTTTATCTTATCGGTAGAAAAGTGGGGAACAAGGTTTTTTGCTTCATCACCGAATATAAGCCCTCTAAATTAGTAAAGTCAAAAACTTGCAATCAAGTTTTTGGCACCATTACCAGGGAAGGCAAGTGCGTTCTAGAGATTAAATACTGGGATACTACGGTACTAAGTCTAAAAATTGAAGGAATAGAAGATTAAAGAAGGTCGCGATCGTGACTATAGATCACGCTTGTGAAGTTATACAACAACACCTTCTATTCCTGTTTTGTAGGAAATCACGATCGCGACAGGCCTTCGCGATCACGACACGGGCCCCAGATTCTCTTTCATAATAAACGGGTTTACTTTTTTCTTTTCTTTTTCAATTTGTAGACTAGTTGTTTGAATTTTTTATGTTTTTCATTTTTAGTAATGTATCTCACAATGAGGACATTGTGTTCTTTAGTGTGGGGGGAACTTGTAAAAAATCCCAAAAATCCAAAAAAATCAAATAAATTAAAAAAAGTTGAAGAATTTGAAAATTTTCTTGATTTTGTACTATTTATACATTATCAATACCTATACTATACTAACATATGTTCCAAGGTTATTGTGAGTGTTAAGTATTTCAAGTTTGATGTTAGTGCATATTTCGAATAAAGTGTTTCGAGTATGACCACACGTTGAGAATCTGAGCGTTTTAGCACAACATTTAGCAATTGGCAAGGATGAGTTGTGAGTAACATTCAATCGCAACATTCCAAGTAAGTTTCGATATATATTTCAATGGAACATGAATTAGTATAAGTTGTATAGTTTTAGTTTAATGCTACCGATAAGTTAGTAGTGGAGCAATATCAAGTAGTATTCTTACTATGAGTTTTATATGCTATTCTTGAATACGTCCTATAAGTATTGAGCGTGTTTAAAGTGTAGGGAAACTATAGCCATAATACTTTGAAAGTGATCAATAAAGGATGAGGGTATTAAGATAGAAAAATTAAAAGAAAGAGAGGATAACCAATGAGTTATGTAAAAGGTGAGGAATGGTATGAAGCAGAAACTTTAACCATTCAAGGAGTGAAAAAAGAAAAGTAGCTTAGCATGAAAAATGGGTGCAGAGTACAAATCTGTACTTAAAAAACATATGCTTAAAAGAAAAAAAGGGAGAAAGTGGTATGGAGCATAAAATGCAACCACTAAAAAACGGGGAGAGTGGTATGGAGCATAAAATGCAACCACTAAAAGTGTTTTAGCATCCTAGGTTACCTAAAAATGCCTTGAGATCAATCTTTTCAAAGTGTGCTTCTTTTGTCCTTTATACTTTATACTATGCTTAAGAGAAGGAAATATTCGAGTAAGCATATAACGCTTATATGAAGACACAATTCGGTTGACCCTCCTTTAAGAGCAAAGGTATGCTACTGAACTATATAAATTGCACATTACTAATTTGTGGTGAATTTCGAACACTTTACTTGAATCTTATGCAACGTGGGAATGTGGTACTCACTATAATAGTCTTTCACCAAATGAGGTACGAACTTGGATACTAATTTATACACTTCTGTTGTATTTACCTTGAGGACAAGGTAAAAGTTAAGTGTGGGGGTGCGATAAATGTATAATTACACTTATTATCATGACATTTTCAATCATAAAATGATATGGTTTTGTTTCATTTTATATTTCATATAAAAGATTTCACGTGGTATGCAATTGTTTTTTTATGCAAATGCAAAAACTAGGTGAATGTTGGGAGTGAAATTATCAAAGATGGAATTCTATGTAAAAAGAGTGAAAAGGGTGCAAAAAGATGCATCGAACACAAGGATTTGACTTAGGATCGGAGTTGTCAAAGATTGGCAAAGTTGCAACGAAGAAACATGAAGAAAAAGACATGCACGATCGTGACACCCATTCGCGGTCACTACTTGTTACTTTTCATAAGTAGAAAGTTACAAATCATTATTCACAATCGTGACATGGAATTCGCAATTGTGACTTGTGACGGTTATTTGTTATCTCTTATCAACTATCAACCCCCAGATAACAATGATCAACTGCCATTAACCGCCAACCGAAAAGACACCTTTTAGAAGTCAACCAATCATAAAAAGGTGCCTTTCCATTATGGATGAGGATGAATCTTTGCATCCAATCATATTGAAGTGATGCAACCCTTCGCCAATGGACACGACTCTTCGTTTGGATAGACGTAACCCTTCGCACCTATAAATAGTTTTCAAATCACATCAATTTCGTGTGTGGTGCATGGCATGGTAGATGAAGAAAAAGTGTATGCATAGATAGAGAGAGGAAAAAGTATAGATTTCGCTACGTTCAAAGTCTTACAAGAAAAATGTATAAGTGATTCGATTCTTATTTTGATCACTATATTTCTACACAAATTCGAGCATTTGTTGTATGAGTGTAATTGCAAATCACTTATCAATAAAATTTTTCATTCTTCAACATTCTTTTATTCGCAATTCACAAAGAATAGCATCCTAGCGGAGGTTCTGTATGAGTCAAGACCGAATTCAAAGTAGACGTAGGAATTGCGGGAAGAGTGGATACGGTTTGATCAACTTTAGCTTTCACTTGCATACCTTACAACTTTACTTTGTTTTCTTCTTATACTTTCTATTTAAAAGTTTAAGATATGTCTATGTGTCATAATGAGTATTTTATCTTGCGTCATTTATATTAATCAAGTTATATGCTTTCGAGTAAACTTTAAGAGTGATTTAAGGGTTAACAAGATTGTGTATAATCACTGGAACTGTGATTATAACGCTGTTTAGTGAGCTAACATTTTTTGAATGGTAACTTGGTAAATATGGCTATGTGAGAGCGACCCGTACTAAGCATAGTAATATTGTTTTCCAGGTTCTTATAAGTGTCATAATTCGTTTACCCTAGATCTAGAAAAGTCATTTCATGTATTGCTCTGCGGTGAATTATTAAATATTAGATTGTCTAGAATGGTATTTATTGAAGTTATTTAGTGTACGAAATATTCTTGTTGATTTTGCATATTTTTCTCTACTATACTTGTTCTCAGGGAATATCTATTTAATTTACATCTTCTCTAATCTATTCATGCATCTGTCTATTCATCAGTCTACCATCCAAACCATCCAAACCCTACAAATTATCTTATTTAGTTTGTTCCGTAACTCTAGTTGGTCTTAAGAGCCGAATTCCTTCCATGTGGGATTGATATCTTTTAAAACTACATCAAAATTGTATACTTCCAGTGGTCACCATTTTTCTATTTTGATAAGCGGTATTGACAATACTTGTTCGTATTTTGAACTTTTATCTTATCTGTAGAAAAGTGGGGAACAAGGTTTTTGGCTTCATCACCAAATATAAGCCCTCTAAAGTAGTAAAGTCAAAACCTTGAGATCACATCTCAATTCCATTTTGGCTTACTATGTGGCCCAGAAGTTTCTCGGAAGTTACTCCAAATATAATCCTTTTCAGGTTCAAACGTAGGTTGTACTTTTCAATCCTGGTAAGAAATTTATCCAACACAGCCGCACTCTTCTCTATTGTTGGATTTCACAAGCTTATCATCTAAGTATACTTCTACTTCTTGATGGATCATGTCAAAAAGCAGAGTTGTCACAGCCCGCTGGTATGTTGCCACAGCATTCTTCAATCCAAATGGCATCACCTTGAGTAGTATACCCCCCCATTCTGTGATGAAGGTCATTATGACTTTATCCATTATGGCCATTAGTATATGGTTGTATCATGAAAATCCATCCATGAAGGAGTACATATCTGCCCTTGCTGTGCTGTCGACCAGAACATCCATGTGGGGTAGGGAGAAGTCATCCTTTAGGGAGGCGTTATTCAGATCCCTAAAATCTATGCAAACTCTAACCTTACCATCCTTCTTTAAAACTGGGACGATGTTAGCCAACCACGTCGAGTACTCAACTACTTCCAAGAACTTAGCCTCGATCTATTTTGCTAATTCTACCTTGAACTTTTCTTCCCATTCATGTATTAAGTGGCGTAGCTTTTGCTTAACTAGTTTAATCCAAGGGACAGTTGGGATATGGTGCTCCGCAATCTGGCTTTCCATCTCGGGCATGTCTTCATATGACCAAGCAAACTCTACCACGTGATGTTTAAGTACATTTATAATTTCTCTTTTCTCATCAGGAATCAAATAATTGGAAATTGTCACTATTTTTGGTGACTTGTTTGTACCCAAGTTAATTTCATTTAATGACGCGTCATGTATGCTAAAGACATTGTGTGTATGATCATATGAATGTGTGGTGCCATCTGGTAGAACATCAAACAAATAAACAAAATTATCGTATTTAATTGCATTAGCTTCATAGCAAAATTATGAAAGACATTTGAAATGTACAAGATTACATCATTGTTTTCCTCCTCCACATGTGGGAGGGTCATCAGTTGTTGTAGTGGTAATGTCAAGAGTTGCTTCTACTTCAAGTGTCGCCTATGCAAGCTTTTCTGTCAAGAGTCTGACAGTGTTTGATATGGCCTAGTCTGGAGTGTTGCCTTTCTTCTTCATCAACTTACTGATGGCTTTTGTAAATGCCATGACTGCATCCTCAAGTACCTCCTCCTTCTCAGGTTTGGTCTGTTCGTTCTCAACTATGGTCATTTCTAGGGTAAGATCCAGCTCTTCTTCAAGTAATAAGGGCTCTTCAGTTGCTCAATTAGCTTGGCAGCCACGAAGTCGTACACATCATTGAAGATTTCAAGTCCTTTAACCTCTTCCCCATTTAGAATGATAGTTCAAGCTCCCCTAGATATGCCTTACTACCCTCAGCCTCAAAGACGCTCACCATGTTGCAGAATAAGGGTTGCTTATGTTTATACATTTTCTGATTTGGGGTGAAGCCCAAACCTAGCCCTGGTGTAGCAAGAACATGATCGATAGCTCTGATGACTCCTTGATGGTGCTTGCCCAAACACTTTTTTGGGATAAAACGCTATTTCTTCATAAGAGCCTTTAAGCTTCCAGGGAAAAAATGGTACCCTTTTGGTGTTCTATGCCCCTTCCTTTCTTTGGTGGTTACAACCACCCTGAGTCCTTGCACTTCTCTTTCCTCGAATGCAGTAGCCGCCATGACTGACTTCTCATCTGCCTCGATAGTTATTGGCCGCCCATTATGAATGAGCTTTATCTTCTGGTGCAAGGTAGATGGGACTGCCCCTATTGCATGAATCCAGGGCCTGCCTAACAGTAGTGAGTAGGTTACTAGGATATCTAGTATAGTGAACTTTACATTGGAGGTCACCGCTCCTGCAGTGACCACTGCTTCAAAAATGCCGACCACTCCCCTCTTGGAATCATCATAGGCCCGAATTATTGTGTTTGACCTGGTCAACATATCTTCTCGTAATCCTAAATGGGTTAGGACTTTGAGTGGGCATAGGTTCAAGGCCAACCCATAATCAACCATCACGTAAGGGATTGCTCGATAAAAAATTCACACTTTGATAAATAGTGCCCTGTTGTGCACTCTAGTTCTCATAGCAATTTCGACTGGTCAAAAGTTATGGCTGGTAGTTGGCGGGGAGTGATCCCTTCCCCGATTGCGATGCATATTTCTATCACTAATGTTGTAGGCATTGTGGGCATCTCCATCAACCTTTTAACTAGACCCATCTTGTGTTTCTATGATATCTCAAGCAATTTCTAGATGTTGTATTTTTCTTGAGTTCCCTTTAACTGATTTACCAGGGGATCCATATCCAGTACATGCATCCACCTTCAGAGGTAGTGGCGTTCAAGTTGTTCCCTAGCGATTTTCATAGGACTAAAATTGTTAAGCCGTATGGCCTCTTCCCTCTACAGAACCCTTCCCCTATGGGTAACCCTCAGTACCCCATCTTCGATCACCCTCATCTTTGTAGAATTCATCCAAGGGCATTGATCATCCATCATCAAATTGACTCCGCGGTCCTTTCAGCTTGTAAGTGTTCAGATTGATGGGTTTCTTCTCGTATAGGATGGTCTCACCTTTAACTGAGGTCCCCTCGTCAGTTTTCCTCTTTCTTTTGGATTTAAGGACATATGCATCCAGGTTGATTGGCACCCACATCGGTGCTTCTGCTTCTACCATGCCCCCTTGGGATTCAGCCCTCTCTGATGAGAACACCTCAGCTAGTGATCCTCCTCCATGCTTTTCCCTTTGTTAGTTAAGGCATTTACCCTTGGGTTAGACCTTAACAGCAACTCAAAGATTGAATTGGTAGGTA
This sequence comes from Euphorbia schlechtendalii, assembly GCA_949673415.1. NCBI lineage: Eukaryota > Viridiplantae > Streptophyta > Magnoliopsida > Malpighiales > Euphorbiaceae > Euphorbia > Euphorbia schlechtendalii. Next base: position 7,829 of record CATIWQ010222009.1, on the reverse strand, counting down.
TTCCTGACCCTAATGCAAGAACATTACAGAGTCCAACTACTCACCCTCTATCAAGGTGGTGGGCGTGATATGACAACTCATCAAAATCTAGGATTTCCAGCCTTGACAGGTGGTAGTGGAACCAGTCGCGTGATCCTTCCATCATCAACAAAACACCTGCTTTCTCGGTCGGCCTTGCAGGTATTACCACGTAAATGAACATCCACCGCTTTATATAACTCGTGAGCGGCTCACCATCCCTTTGTTTGCAAGCGAGGAGATCTCGCATGCCTTGTTTTGACGGCTCCATGAATGTAAATTTTGAATGGAATTATACAACAATGTAGTTCCATGTGCTTTTTGTCTGCTCCGACTACAGGTCATACCACTAGATTGCCACTCCCTCTAATGAACAAGGAAATAGTGTTGCTATCATATTTAATGACAAGCCTTGTACCTGATACAAGGTATAAAATTTGAAAAGATGGGAAGATGGCGCATTATTCCCATCGAACATGGACATGCCACCCAAATTGAAGCTGGCCTTCAGGATCTCCTCCTGATCTATAACTTCCTTGTTGCTCGACTACAACTCAAGAATCTCCATCACATCATCCGAGTCCATACCTAACCCGATTGGCATTACGTATTGGTCTTCCCTACTGGTTGGTGCTTCTCTTGACATATCCCTCCCTTTGTGAAGTGATGTAGGTTTCTGGCTGGCAAAAATCGATAACCCAGCAAGGTCAACTATAGATACTCCGATCTTGCCCCTGAACCCTTGGGGCCCTGATTCTTCCTCCAGCATCCTCAACACATGACCTAGATCTATTCCCTCTTCGACTACCATTACGAACTCCCCCAGGCTTTTAGAAATGCATTTCAACACCTTTTCCTCCTCTATCCCGGAGTTGATCATCCCCACGTTTACCTCCAAATTTGGCAACGGATTTATCTTGGTACTTGGTTTAAGGGTTGGTTCGTGAATGATCTTGTCATCCAGTAGCTTCTGGATAGCCTTCAGCAGTTCATTGCAGTTTTTCATCGTATGGCCCATAGCCACATGGTAGTGGTAGAAGTTGTTCTTATCCTTTGGCTTGGGAGGGACATGCTTTTTCAAGCTCTCCACCTGCTTGAGTTCTCGTAATTTAGTGAACAAGAACCCATGGTTGGCCGTATAAGGGGATATACCATGATATTCTTCCTTAGGAAACCTAATAGCAGCTACCTTCTCCTCCTGCACAAGCTGTACCGTAGGCTATTTTGTCTTCATCTACACCAGGGTTAGATTCGTTCTTCTTGTACCAGGGCTTTGTAGCTAGCTGCCCTGCCACCTCATCCATAACGTCGTAACGCTCTATCTTCTCTGCCCGAACGAACACCTCCTGGTAGCTATGAAAGGTTTCTGACCCAAGCCTTTTTCTATAAGATGGTACTGCACCGTCCAAAAGCTTTATAATCATTTCAAACAAACTCAACCGGGCCTGCATTCTGACCTACATGGCTATCTAGCGCTCAAAGTAAGGCTTGAAACTCTTCCCCTGCTTCTACCTCACGGCCTCCAACTTTTGCATTATGGTGACCATTAGGGTGTTGAAACCATAATGATCCACCATGGCTTGGGATAGACGTCCCCAATCATAAGCTATGTCAACAGAAAGATGACTATACCACTCATTTATAAGACTCCCAAGCGTAAAAATGAATAGCTTGGAAATCATGCAATCACTTATCCTTAAGGCCCTCATCAAATTCTGGTAATGTGCAAGATGAGCGCGAGGGTTCGTGGTTCCTGTATACTTTTCAAATTAGGGCATAGCAAAAGTTGGAGGTAACGTGTCTTCATATCTAGCTCACGACTATGTTGGGATCATTCCCATCTGCCCTTGTGCAACGTGTACACCATGGGTAGCCAAGAATTGCTACTATAGTTCTACCACCCCCGGCTGTTGGAGGATGTTGTTCGGTGTTCCTTAGTAACCACCATACTAATTTCCCCGATTTTACTACCCCTAGCCTTGAAATGTTTGAGAAGGCACACCCCAACTTAGAACTGAAGGCCGAGTCATCCCTTGGATGAACGGAATGTAGCTGGAGGAGGGCCTGATCTCTATTAGCCCTACCGCTCTTGGTGCTAAAAAATTTTGACCTGGCTACCCTGAAAAGAACTGAGAAGTGTTTCTGAAATCATACATGGTCTGACTAACTTATGGCTGACCTTGTCCTGCCCCAAATTGGTATTAGGTGTGAGTGATTGTGTTGGAGGTTGGGAACATTACAGCAGAAGAGGATGGTCCCCAAGTAAAACGGTACTACTGACGTTTGGATTTTTCACTACATCATTGGCCCTCTATTCAAGCTACCCCATTCTGGTGTGATGACTAATGAGTGATGCAAACTGATCATTGTTAGCGAAGGCATTCATAGTTGTTGCAATCTTGGCGCTCACCGATGATTGGTTCGTTTGCTGATTTTGTCCCACCATAAGAGTCTACTCCTCTCCCACATTTTCTTCTTGTAAGTTGGCCATACTATTGAAACCAAATGAAGTGCGTTGTCATGATTCCGAACCCGAGTCTTCATTGGAGTCTATTTATGAAACCCCTTTTAGAGTGGTCGTGATTGGAGAAATGTTGAGTATTCGACAAGAAGATTTGTTCCAAGCCTTCTAGTAGACAGGCTTTTTCCTAGCTGAAGTACATGAGAAGATTATCAGGGTATGCATATTAGATTTATGATGCGTGATTAATGTGTGAAATGTTAATGTTATGGCTACATACACAAGGGGTTAGCGTGCCAAGATGTGATATAAAAAGTATGTTGTCAATCCATTTGAAACAAACAACGTTTTCGTGATAAAAAAAAAGTAAAAGTGAAAGCCCGACCCTTAGGGGTGGGTTTGAGATTTGCACACGGTCTTTGGGCAGCGTGATAGAAATGATGTATTGTAAATGTGATTAGGTGACCGAGTTACCTGTGTGGTAATGGGTCGATATTCGAGATCTCATACTGTGATGAAATCTCATGAAATGAAAAATTAATTTTGGGTACGCGGTGTGTCGTACCCTGATGAGATTATGTAAAGTTCCACAAAAATGCGTGAAAACAACTACTAGATATAGCCATTAAATGGATGTTTAGTCTTTTTACCCAATTAGGGTAGAGTCTCGGGTGCTGATGTGAGCATCGTTATAAGAATGGTATGCAATGATGCATGAATTATTACCCTTCACGGGCAGATAGTTCGGGTGAGTGGACACCTCGAATAAGGGTAAGGTAGGTTCTTTTTGAAGTAAGTTTTCCCCATGTGAGTTTAGGTTAGGATATCAATAAGGATATCTCCTGATGTGGGGGAAACAATAGTTTAGGTTCGTGTTTGCCTCGTTTGGGCTTTTGGTGTGTTTAGTGGCCCCGGGAGGGCTATGAATCGGACACTAAGTAGGTATCACGTAAAGACTTGGGAAGATTTATCTTATATGGGCTCAAGAATCAGACATCATGTGGATGTCGCATCGAAAGAAGGTGAATGATGTTTCATGATTCTAATTGGTTTCATGTTGTCCTAGGGTGAAATGATCTCGAGTGTCAACTAAACCTTAAGTATGATGATGAGAACAATGATATGTCCATTTTATACTATTTTAATATCATGAGTGTGTGCAAGTGTTTGCATTAAGATTCGTGGTTAGCATGGCACATTCGTACAATGCATGATGAATCGAAAGTAGTAAACACATAGCACATAGCACAAAATATCCAACTTCCAACCATACAACTTCCACGCGTAGGGTTTTTGGCTAGTCTCTATCCTATGTTTGGTTCATCTTAGTACAATGAGAATACTAAGGAGCACACCTGCAAGAAAATATAATGCATGATCATTTGTTGGGTAACACCCTAGGTAAAATGCCTATGGCTTATTCACATGAGGTTTATAAATGGGTTGTTGACGTAGAAGGTTCTTGTTGCACTAAAATACACTCTAAGCCTCTCTCCAAATGGGTTCTAACGAGGGAGGTACATGCGATATGGCAACAAGTGCTCCACCTGCAATCTTTTCTTAGGGAGGTAAATTAGTATAAGAGAAAGCGTGGCGGTAATAGGGTACCTTAGACTTACAGGCTAATCCCCTCTATTGCAATGCGATATTATGAATATGTCATAATTAAGAACATACAGAATATTGTGATCAACAATTTTAGGCACTTATCCAAAATTTAAAACCTTTGAAAAAAAAGTTTAAGAAAATTCCCCAACGAAGTTACCATTGTGAGCGGACGACACGGAGAGCGATGGGTCGAAAGCACGCTATTGAGAGGAGTGGTCCACCGAGGTGTTTTTTCTGAAAATAAAAATGTACCAGGTTGTGGACCCGAAAAGTTTGAAAGAGATTGGTCAAACACGAATCCTTCATCTCTTAGTGTAGGTCGCCACCTGGATTAGCTCTTCCAGGAATTAGAGTCCTGTGAGGCTTAGCGTCCGATCGATGACCCACTGAGACATAGAGATTTGGGTTCGGGATAAGTTGATTACTTCTTATTGGATCACATTATATTACATCTACAAGAAACCGTATTTCTTAATTGTGCATATTCGCACTTATGTCTTTTCGAGTTTATAATGCATGATTCACACATATTTGGAAAGTGATAAATCCATACATAAAGTGATAAATAAATGCGGAAAAGTAAAGATTAAAATTACAAAATCTCGGGGGATGCAACCGCCCGCCTAATCTATTAACTACATTTCCCAAAAAAATATAATTGAAATTGCGATACCCGAAGAAAAATAAAATCCTAAACATACATATAATCATAATCTACCTGCATCCACAAAGGTTAGCATAGGGTATAACATAACATTTGCATATATGTTCGATATGATTTTGACAATGCCCATGTGGCCCAATTGAAAAAAATCGGCGATTAAAAGTTCTTATTTAGAAATAAAAGGGTTCATTTTTATTAACACATTGGTTGCTAATTTTAATTAGTGAAAATGCTCACATGGCAAAAATGTGAGGACTGTTATCCAGGCATAATTTTTTATTCCCTTCATGGGGGTTATTCTAATAGGAATCTTCGATAAGTAAAAGAAACAGAAAAGAAGAAACAACAATATTACAGTAATATTTACGAAATAATAAAAGGTAGAATTATTCCTAGGTCAATATGCAGTATAAAATAAAACATAAAAAAAGCACGAGATAAAGCAACTCTAGGAACTTAGAGGCTTACCCTTACAGAGCAAATCCACTTCGTTATACCAGCTTGATTCTTGGGAGCGTTCCTTGTCGTCTTTAAATATTTTTGGTGTTTGAAAAATAGTCGAATCAAAAAGTGTTTTTAATTTGGAAAATATTGTGAAAAATCAAAGTGTTTTGTTTGTATTTTTTTGCTAAAAATATGCCAATCTGGAACACTTTGTTTGAACTTTCTGGCGCGGTGGCCATGCCAGATCTCTATAAGTTATAAGTTCTTCATTATAATAGTTTAATCTAGTTTAATAGAATTCGTATAAAAGATTAAGTTCTCTTAGTTGCTCTTCTGCTAATTCTATCTTATTTCTTAGTTCTAAAATTTTATTCATTATAATAAATTCTTAAAATTATAACTTTTATAAAGTAAAGTTTGAATTTTCTGAAATAATAAGAGAAGTTATTTTTAAGTTTAAAGTTTTTATTTCTTCTTCTAATTCGTATATCTTTCCTGTATAGTGTTTAATTTATTCTAAACCAAAAGGTATCTGACTTATAAACCATTCACGAAGGAGGTTAAGATAATTAAAATCTTTATTTCTCAATTCTTCGGAATGACAATCAAGTTTGTTATAATAAAATTCTTTTAATATTCTAGCTCGTCTTAATTCTCTACCGTTTCTTTTTAATTTATTTTTTATAATTATAATTCTATTCATTATAATAAAGTATATATAGAAAAACAATTTTCTTGTCACTCAACTAGAAAAATCAAATGAAAGTGCAGTCTAGAGAGGAGAGGATACTTATGATTGCAAAGTATAAAATTATAAATTCAAAGTATTGAAAGAGTATTAAATTTATACCTTTTCAGCTTCGGTTTATCAATTTTTCTGAATTGGATTATGCTAAATTCAAGAGTTTTTTAAAATTGCTTTAGAAAACTTTAGTGTGAATTCTAGCAGAGTCCAAGTATATTATTTATAGCTGAAAAAAGTGAGTTCACCGGTTAATTGTTTTACCGGATCTTGTACAATTATTAGTCTTATTACTTTCTTATGTAATCTCTTATGTCTATGAGTATTATTATTCTTAATGCTTTCTTACATCATTGCTTACATCTATTTACATTATTTCTTAACTTTTGTCAGCTTCAATAATTTATTTGAGTGTATTTATGAGTCAGCATCCAATAATGCTTTTAATGTCATCTTCTTTTATTACTTAGTCTTTTATAATTATGTCTAATAGGTCTCAGTATATTTGTATCTCTTATTAATTCTTTGTTTACTTGCTGGCTTTAAAAATTATTACATGGTTAAATTTATTATTTTGAAAAGTAAAAGATTTTAATTTCAAAAACTTGTTGAACAACACCCAACCTGGAAATACTTACATAGGACTAAGATAGCCTGAGATAAGCTGTCTAAACAAATGCTTAAGGATTAATCCTAACTTCTTAAGTAAAGAACTTTTAAATTTCCAGATAATCTTTAAAAGATTTTTTGGTAGGGATTTAAATTTCAACTTTTAGTTTTCCTAAAATCCTTTTCTTTTATTAAAACAATAAATCAAAATTTCTACTCCCATCTTCCTATAAGACTTTAAAAATGTCTTTATCATTCAAATTTCAGCTCATCCAACTAGTACTTAAAACGGGACTTACCATTCATCTGCCCTAATTTCCCAAGGCCTGTTGCTTAATTTTGAAATCTTTTTCAATTCTTCAAATTATAAAATCCTTTTCAGAGAACCGTTTGCAGAAACTTAAATAAAACGAGCCAACCAGAATTATATTTTTTATTATAAAACTTATAATTATAGTTACAAGCTTAAATATTATAAGTATAATTATAAACTTAAGTATTATAAGCTTATCATAAGTATTATTACAAGCTTAAGTATTATAACTGCAACCTTATTAGAGTTCTTTGAGATTACTAAAGGTCTAATTAATTTCTTAGTAATTTAGTAACCTGTCTTCTGATTCTTTTCTATCATCTATTTATACAGAAAATAAAATATAAAATATTAATGGTGGTGGGGACATTTTCCCACTACACCGTTTAATGTCTATCATTTTTTTCTGTCTTTATCTCTTAACTGTCCTTCCAGCTATTTCCCATTTCTTTCTTCTTATCTTCTTTTCCAGCTGTCTTCTTCTAGAGTGGTATATTCCTTTTAGAAGCTGTAGAATTTTCTTCTTCTTGGGCCTTTTCTTTTCCTTGGGCTTTACTTTGTATAGATGCTCCAGGTGTATCTATTCTTTGGGCTTCTTCAAAATCCAAGTTCTGTCTAGTATTAAAATTTATATTGGGTCTTTGTAGTCTTAAGTTTAACTGGCTTGCTAGTTCAAATATTTTGTTAAACCAGTCAGCCCATCCTTCAGATGGTCTAGTATCTATAGTTTCGAGTCCACTTGCTATAATGTATTGGACTTTTTCTATCTCTTTGGTAGTATTATCCACATCTACGACTAGGTCTTTAGTAGTCTCTGTGTTGTCGTAAATTGATAAGTGTATAATTACACTTATTATCACATTAATTTTATACATTAAACACTATAGTTTTAGTCATTTTTATACTTCATATAAAAGATTTCACGTGGTATGTAGTTGTTTTTTATGCAAATGCAGATACTAGGTAAATC
>CATIWQ010221965.1:0-29772 GCA_949673415.1 Euphorbia schlechtendalii | reverse complement strand
TAATCACTTGATCTGTGATTTTAACACTGTTTAGTTAGCCAACATTTTTGGAATGGTAACTTGCTAAATGTGGCTATGTGAGAGTGACCCGTACTAAGCATAGTAATATTGTTGTCCAGGTTTATATAATTGTCTTGATTTTTTTGCACTAGATTTAGAAAAGTTATTTCATGTGTTACTCTACGATGAATCATTGAACATCTGAGTGTCTAGAACCGATTATGTTAGATTACTTTAGTGAACGTAATAACTTTGTTGAACTTGCATGTTTTCTTTGCTCTACATATTTCGTAGGAAAATCTATACATTAGAATCTCTAATCTTCTATACATACATACATATATATATATATATATATATATATATATATATATATATATATCCATTCTTCATTCTAATCCTCCTATCCAAAACTTCAAATTATTTTATTTTATTTTCTTCATTCCATTTTCCTTGTTGATCATTAGAGCTCATCCTTCCCTATTAAAACTACATTGCAACTGTATACTTGCAGTTATCATCATTTTTCTATCTTGATAAGTGGCATTGACAACACCTATACTTTACGTGAACAAATTTTCGGCACCATTAATATATAGCCAAAATCTTTGCTAAAAAGTTATTAAACTTATCAATAGAAAAGTGGCAAACAGATTTTTCGATTATAGCTAAACCTTTAACCAAATTATTAGTTAAAGATGTGAAGTTCGATTTCTCCGATGACTGTTTTAAAAGCCTTCAACACCTTAAAACAAGAATTAGTTTTGGCACCTGTAATTTTTAAACCAAATTGGTCTCTACCATTTGAATTGATGTGTGATGCTAGTGATGTTGCTGTTGGCTGTGTATTAGGTTAAAGGTATGAAAAGAGTTTGGATGAAATTTATTATGCGAATCACACCTTGTCTTCTACACAATTCAATTACACCACCATGGAAAAAGAGATGTTAGCAATCGTATATGCATGTGATTAATATAGATCATATTTGATTGGATCTAAAGTAATAGTTTATACAGATTATGTTGCTTTGAGATATTTGTTTGCTAAAAAAGATGCTAAACCTAGATTAATTATGTGGATCCTTCTTTTGCAAGAATTTAACTTAGAAGTGAGGGATAAAAAGGGAAGTGAGAATACAGTATCTGATCACTTATCTCATTTAGAAAATGATAAGGGACCTATAGGTCAAATTGGTGATATTAATGAACTTTTTCCAGATGAAAATCTTATGTCTTTTCAAAATACTATTAGTCCATGGTATGCCGACTTTGCAAATTATTTGGTTACACATACTTTACCTCTGATTTAGATTCTAATGGTAAGAAGAAATTTCTTAAGGATATTAAAACATTTATGTGGGATGACCCTTATTTGTTTAAGGTATGTACTGATGGTATTATTCAAAGATGTATAAATGATACTAACGTTACTTCAATTTTAAGTCATTACCATGATAGCATATATGGAGGACATTTAGGATGAGCAAAGACCGCTGCTAAAATTTTAGTGGGTGGATTTTATTGGCCGACATTGTTCAAGGATGCTTGAGATTTTGTTTAGAATTGTGATAATTATCAGAGAACGGGAAACATAAGTCGAAGAGATGAGATGCCCTTGAAAAACATCCTAGAAGTAGAGCTTTTTTATGTTTAGGGTATAGATTTCATGGGACCTTTTCCTACCTCTAATGGTAATAATTACATTCTGGTTGTAGTTGATTATGTTTCAAAATGGGCTGAAGCTAGCATATATAGTAAGAATGATGCTAGAGTAGTTGCTAACTTAAGCAATTATTTAATAGATTTGGAGATCCTAGGACCATAATTAGAGATGGAGGTTCACATTTCATCAATAAGACTTTTGAAACCTTAATGCATAAGTATGGAGTACATCATAAGGTTGCTACCCCATATCACCCTCAGACTAGTAGTCAAATAGAAATTTCTAATCGAGAAAGTAAGTGGATTCTCGAAAAAACTATCCTGAATTCTAGGAAGGATTGGTCTACTAAGTTAAATGATCCATTATGGGCTTATAGAACAGCTTTTAAAACACCTATTGGTATGACACCCTATAAATTGGTTTATGAAAAGGCTTATCATTTACCTGTAGAATTAGAGCATAAGGCTTTATGGGCTTTGAAGAAATTGAATATGGATTTACACAAAGCATGTGAAAGAAGAAAGTTGGATTTAAATGCGTTAGAAGAACTACGTTTGTCATCATATGATAATGCAAAGATCTATAAAGAGAAGATAAAACGATGGCACAATGCAAAACTACGGGTAAAGAAGTTTAAGATTGGAGATGGAGTTTTATTATAATTACAGACTTCACTTATTCCCTGGAAAAGTCAAATCTCGTTGGAAGGGACCTTATGAAGTTATTCAGGTACTTAACAATGGAGCACTGGAGTTGAAATTTGAAAATGGAGAAATATTTCGAGCTAATGGTCAATGATGCAAACCTTATGTTGAAAACAAATTTGAATAGCAAGACATTGATGTTCAATTACTATCTTCACTATAAATTATTCCAGTTTAAAAATTGAAGAATTAGAGGAACTGAAGAAAGTCACAACCACGACTATAGATAGCGCATGTGACAATATGCAGTAAAACTTTCTATTTCTTCCATGAGGAAAGTCATAATCATGACAGGCCTTAGCGATCACGATAAGGGCAGAATATTATAGTTACAGATCACGATTCAACACTCGATAGATGGCTAAAACTACCATTAACGACTAGTTTGAAGGAGAAACGGTTATATTGACTATTTTAGCCAATCAATGACCTATTAAGACTCTATACAAAGGTCTAGATTGAATCCATAACCACCACAACCTTCTACAAAGCTTACAAAAATTCAGATTCTTTCATCTACCATCTTCTACATTCAAAACCTTTTCAAACCTTTTACTTCAAAACAAAAACCAATATGCCTCATGTTAAGGTAACAACAAATAGAAGACAAATCGCTAATTACGAACAAGATTTCGTATGTCCTTTTCCAATTCATACAAGAGAAGAAGGAAAAAGATTCCAAATTCTCAACAAATTAGAGATCAACGGGGATGCTTTTTCTTGATATGGTTTTCATGGAGACATTGAGCCTCCATGAGCAAATGGGGATGTATCTTGCTGATCTTTGTTTAAGCACATTTGTGGGAATGAGATTTCCACAAAATCGTGATTGGATTTTGGAATGTCTAGTAACATTAGATTTTGAAGACAAGAAGAAGAGGGCGATTCAATTTTGCAACTAATGAAGACATTACACCATCACAATCATCGAGCATGATAGATTCTTTTCAAGCAAATAATGTTTGGGTATATTTATCGGGTAAGAGAACCTTCGACCCCAAAATTTCTCCAGACAAACTTATTAAGGATGAGTGTATTCTTCTACTACACAAATATCTTTCCACTTCGGTATTTTTGTCAAGTAGAGAATACCAAAGTCCAAAAGCGAGATTTGTTTGTTCTTTCTTGTGCAATGAATAAACAAAAAGTGAAATTTGAGGATATAATATGGGATATGATGAAGAAGAATTCGACAAGTATGAGGAACAAGATTGGGGCAGCCGAACTTAACACCGCTATCATCTTGGGTGCAAGAAACGAACTCCCCTACATTCAACAACTGGGTGAGTATTTTCATCATATGGATACGAATTATTTGAAGAAATCCAGACTCCTACAAGAGAACAATGGTGTCTATTCTTTCTACTCCTACTCCAACCACACCAAGAAGTTAATCTCAACTCATGAAGATTCTTCCATTGGCCAATCCGATCCAACCGCTAGATGTCATCCTAGAAAGGCTTCGATGATCGAAGAAGAAGATGAACAAGAAGAAGACGAAGCTCTAGAAGATTGGAAGGCGAGTATGCAACAAAAATTAGACAATTGCTAAGTGGAACTTGGAGTAATGAAGAAAGACATGAAAATTCTAAAGAAAAGTAATAAATCGATGCTTCGAAAATTACTATCTTTCTTTAGAAAGAAAAATTGTCAATTTACTCGTAGTCCTCCAGATTCACCTTCTCAATGAACGGGTTTACTCTTTTCTTTCTTTACTTTTCTTTTTCAAATTTTTAGACTAGTAATTTATAATTAGATTTTAGATTTTCATTTTTAATTAAGTCTCCACAATGAGGACATTGCGTTCTTTAGTGTGGTGGGGGGCATTTGTAAAAATAAAAATCCAAAAAAATTAAATGAAATTAAAAAATTGAAGAATTTGAAACATTATCCATACCTATTCTATACTAACATTTGTTCCAAGGTTATTTTGAGTGTTAGGTATTTCAAGTTTGATGTTAGTGTATATTTCGAATAAGATGTTTCAAGTATGACCACACGATGAGAGTGTGAGCGTTTATAGCATAACATTTAGCATTTGACAAGGATGAGTGGTGATTAACATTCAAAAGCAAAATTCCAAGTAAGTTTCGATATAATTTCAATGCAACATGAATTAGTATAAGTTGTATAGTTTTAGTTTAATCCTACAGACAAGTTTTAAGTGGAATAATATCTAGTAGTGTTCCTAGTATGAGTTTTATATGCTATTATGAATACGTCCTATAAGTATTGAGTGTGTTTAAAATGTTAGGAAACTATATCCATAATACTTTGAAGTGATCAATAAAGGATGAGGGTATTAAGAGAGAAAAAATCAAAAGAAAGAGAGGATAACCAATGAGTTATGCAAAAAGTGAGGAATGGCACGGGGCAGAAACTACAACCATTCAATTAGTGAAAAAGAAAAAGTAGCATAACTCGAAAAATGGGTGTAAAGTACAAATCTGTACTTCAAAAAACATATGCTTAAAAGGAAAAAAAAGAGAGAAAGTGGTATGGAGCATAAAATGCAACAACTAAAAAAAAGGGAGAGTGGTATGGAGCATAAAATGCAACCACTAAGAGTGTTTTTAGCATCCTAGGTTACCTAAAAATGCCTTGAGATTAATTTTTTCAAAGTGTGCTCCCTGTTCGCCACTTTTCTACTGATAAGTTTAATGGTTTGTTTGCAAGATTCATCTATATATCAAAGGTGCCAAAAACATGTTCATGTAAAATATAGGTAATACCCCTTATCAAAATAGAAAAATGATGATAACTTCAAGTATACAATAACGATGTAGTTTTAAAAGATATCAATCCCACAGGGAAGGATTAGTTTTAAAGATCAACAAGGAAGATAAAATAAAGAAAATAAAATAAATTGATATTTTGGGTAGGAGGGTTAGAATGAAGAATGAGTAAATATAGGTATGAAAGAGTAAAGAATCTAAATATATAGATTTTCCCTATAAAATAAGGATAGCAGAGAAAGCATGTAAGTTCAACAAAGATGTTATGATTCACGAAACTAATCTAACTGACTCGGTTCTAAATACTTAGATGTTCAATTATTCACCGCAGAGCAACACATGAAATGACTTTTCTAAACCTAGCGCAAATGAAATAAGATGATTATATAAACCTGGACAACGTCAATACTATGCTTAGTACGGGTCACTCTCACATAGCCACGTTTAGCAAGTTAACATTCCAAAAATGTTGGCTCTCTAAACAGCTTTATATCACAGATCCAGTGATTATACACAATATTGTTAACCTCGAAACTACTCTTAAAATTAACTCCAATGCATATAACTTGATTAACATAAAAGACTTAACACGAAATACTCATTATGACACATAGACATATCTTAAACTTCGAAATAGAAAGTATAAGCAGAAAGCAAAGCAAAGTTTTAAGGTATGCAAGTGATAAAGTTGATCAAACCGTATCCACTCTTTAATGGGAGTCATCAATTCCCGCAATTCCTGCATCTGCTTTGAATTTGGTCTCGGCTCTTACAAAACTCCGCTAGAATGCTATTCTTTGTGAATATCGAACAAACAAATATTGAAGAATGAAAACTTTTATTGATAAGTGATTTACAAGTACACTTATACAACAATCGCTCGAGAATATAGAGAAATCTAGTGATCGAAACAAGAATTCGAATCACTTAAACATTTTCTCGTTAACATTTATGAGCCTAGTGAATTCTCTATCTATACATACATTATATCTCTCTCATGCACTCTAATATTTTCCCTCTATATCACTACACTGTGATGCATGAAATTGTAAGGTTTGGAGCCTTATTTATAGAGTTCAAAGGGTTGCGTCTATCCATACGAAGAGTCGTGCCCATTGGTGAAAAATTGCATCATTCATTATGATTTGTTGAGAAGATTCAATCTAATCCATAATGGATAGGTACCTTTTCATTATTGGTTGACTTTTGATAAGTGTCTTTTCATTGGTAGTTGATGGCGGTTGATCATGCTTATCTGGCAGTTAGTAATTAAGAAGATAAACAAGAAAACCATCCATGTCGCGACTGCGATATACATGTCGCAACCATGGTTCTTTGATTGGTAGACTTCTGTTCTGAAGAAGAACAAGTCGTGATCATGAATGATTGTCGCGACCATGAATTGCATTTTTCTTCAGAATTCTCCTTGCAACTTCACCAATCTTTGATAGCTTCGATCCTAAGCTAAATCTTTAAGTTCCATGCATCTTTTTGCACCTTTTTCACTCTTTTTTCATAAGATTACACTTTAGATCATTTTACTCCCAAGATTTACCTAGTGTCTGCATTTGCATAAAAAACAACTACATACCACATGAAATCTTTTATATGAAGTATAAAAATGACTTAAACTATAGTGTTTAGTGTGTAAAATTATAATGATAATAAGTGTAATTATACACTTATCATGCTCCCACACTTAACTTTTGCCTTGTCCTCAAGGTAAATTCAACAAAAGTGTATAAATTTGTAAACAAGTCCATACATCATTTGGCGAAAGACTATTGCAGTGAGTACCACATTCCACGTTGCAAAAGATTTCAAGTAGAAGTTCGAAATTTCCCACAAATTAGTAATGTGCAATTTATATAGTTTAGTTGTATACCTGTGAGCATAGGATTTTTACTCCCGACTCGTGAGTTCGATGATGAAGCTGTAATTTTTTGTTATTAGCTTTTCACATTTTGCACGATCTCGAAATCATCCGGAAATCATCTACCTTGTTTCTTTGGGCCTCCTTTCCCTTTAGAAAGCCCAAACTAAGAAAAATCCGGCTACCTTGTTCGATATCGTTAATGATATTGGCGATATCGTTGAATGACATCATCGATATCATTAACAATATCTACTTTCTGGACAGAAAAAAACAAATCTTGCATTATTCAACAAAAAATACCCATCTCTCATCCATAATTCAGACATATTCCTCCAAAACACTCTGTCAACATGATACCAACCCATGTTGACCAATAATGGGGGGAAGAAAATAAGAGAAAAAGATAAAATAGGTGGGTAAACCACCAAAGAAAAGGGGGTGGACTTTTGGATTGAAGGTAGCCCATAAGGGCTTGATTTTTCAGCAAAAAGGAGGGGGATTAAAGAAAATGGCAAAGGAGAGGCAGTAGCTAGGAAGAGGAACTCACACTTAACTCTAGGAAGCATTCCCTCATTTGTTCTCGAACACTCTTGAGTAAAACACCAACTTTCACCTCACAACACTTGAGATTTCGAGTTACCAAGCTTGAATCCTTGAGTTTTAGACTTGAAAGGAGAGTCTAGAACATCTTTATCATTCACTTGAAGGCTACTACACCTTCGGAAATATTGACTTTGGCTAAGAATAAATCCCTTCAAAAGATTTTTAGTAAATCACCAAAAAACAACCAAAAGAAACAAGGAGAGCTTCTCAGAGGACTTCATGGACCTTGAAGAACATGGATTCATGACTATGAGGTAAGCTTCTGAGTTCCTAGAGTTTGTACTTACGTTTATATGCTTTTATTTTTGAAGTTTTGTTTTGTTTTCTGTTTTCTTTCATTTTTACGCATCATTCTATTTCCTGCAATTTTCAGTATGATATTAAATCTTTTTTGCTATTTTATTTAAAATAACATATTCTATACATCTTGAGCTTTCCGGAATGATAAAGATCATAAAAATCCATTAAGTATAGCAAAAGTTATGATCATTTTAAGTTTCGATTATTGTTTTTACTATTTTCTGCTATTTTTGCATGTTCACTATAGGTCTGGAAAATCAATATCGTGGATATCGTTCACAATATCATTGATATCTTTGAATGATATCGTGATATCCTTGAACGATATCGCAATATCCTTGAACGATATTGGCCCTGGCAGAATGCTGTTTTGCTTTGTTTTCGCTCCGTTTCGAACCGTTTAAGCCCGGAATGACACGCTGAGACCATCTTGAGTTTAGAAATGCATCATTGGGGGTAACAAATATCTGATTTGTAATTATTTATGATATATATATGATTTATTAATGTATTAATACTTTAATTAAAGTTCAAATTAGCAACGGAAATGTTTCAGGCCATTCATATCGATATCGCCCTTCAAAGGGAAGTCGATAACGATATGAATGACATCGTTACCGTTGTTAACCCAAACGATAACTATATTATGAATGTTTGGCCTAGATTTATTTTCCTAAATATTGTTTTAGGTCACCCCCATGAAGGGAAAAAAACATGTTCCCGGATAACAGTCCTCACCACTTTGCCATGTGATCATTTTCACTAATAAAATCGAACAACATAAGTGTAAATAAAAATGAAAAATTTTCATCAAACAAGAACTCTGAAATCTCCGTTGTTTTTACCTTGACCACACGGGTCTTGCAAAAATCCAAATCGAACATACATGATACACTTAGTGCATATGTGTAAATATTGCGCCATATCTCGTGCTAACCTTTGTGAATGCAAGATAGATGTATGTTAGGGTTTAATTTCCTTCAGGTATCGCTTTCAATTTTGAAATCCAATGTAATATTTATTAGATATCGATGTATTCTAGGCAATTTTATCCTTTAGAATTCGATGTATTTAGGCTATTTGTAAACCCCAAGCCCAATGATGTAATTAATACCCCATAGAATAAGCGCATTTAATTTCCTACGTGTTTGCTTTCCGCAATTTACTTACTGTTTTATGCATACATGATAAACATAAACTGAAAATATCTAATTTAGTTTGAATATTATAAACATGGTTTCTATCATAGTGTAATTTAAATCAAATGATAAAGAAATAGATAACTCATCCCGGATCCGAATCTCTGAACTATGATATCTCTTAGGCTTAACGGATCTAGGCTGTACCGAAATTTCCTGAAAGAGTTGATCCAGGTGGTGACTTTTATTAGCATAGGCTAGAGGTTCTGATCTCGAGTCTATTAAGCTTGAAAATCTCACTTTTTAAAGCAAAACGCTCTTTTCCAATGCGCTTTTCCAAAAACCCTAAAATCATTGTTTTCGAAAACCCCACGCCCCATCTCACGGGGCCAGCACCTTGCGGCGTCCACGCGGGACCTCTGAAATGTTGTCCGCTCATAGTGGCAATTCTACTAGGGACATCTTTTTATAAACTTAAAAGTTTAAAAGATTTTTGGATGAGTATTGATTAGTCATCAAATGAGTTAATCCTCATTTAAAATATTGAACAAAGCATATGCATTAGATGGATTAGCCATTAAGGTTAGGTTACCCTATTTTATCGAGAAGCTTGTGAAAGTATTCTTCGTGACCCCCAGTGATCGAAGGAACCTAGCGAGTGGATCACTTGTTGCCATACCGCATGGACTCTCTTGAAAAAGGGGGAAAAGTGTATCACAGTGCAATTAGAACCTTCTACATCAACAACCATTGACCGAGCTCATATAAACCGTAGACACTTTCCCTAGGTTTACCAAAACAAATGCATCTTTTTGTGCAGGTTCACTCCTTAATGCTTCACAGTATTAAGATGATCCAAGCCTAGATATTAGGAGCCTACCCCTCATACGCGGGAGACATAAGGTTGGAAGAGATACGTTGTGTGCTATGTATTACGTGTTCATCACATCACCATGCTTATTTCATAGAGAGCATCATGCTAACCCATGATTTGTTGTGCAGAAACAAATTATACACACACATGTCATTGTCCTGATACCTTTTACTTAGAGCTAGACAGACGCGATGAGACAACATCACCTAGGATTAGGATCACCCATGGTCAAGATAGTGTTTACTGAACACTCAGACCTCTGTCCACTTACATTCATGGAATTCTAAGCCTAGGGTATGACACATTGTTCTACCCGAACTCGAACCTGGAATTAGAGACGCGATGAGACAGTGTCACCTAAGATTAGGGTCACCCATGTTTGTGTTCTCTTAGAACACCTCATTCCCATAAACATAGGGTATAATGCATTGTTTTACCCGAACTTAAACTCATCAAGATCGATCCATAGCCCTCAGAGGTAAAAGTGTATTATCACTTGGATGATACACGACCGTTTATCATTTTTTTTCTCTCGGTTTGTTTGTTTCAAAAGGATTGGCAAACTTACCACCTTTCTTGCTAAAATGACATCTTTTTACTTAGTGCCTCATAGGGTATAACACATTGTTTTACCCGAACTTGGACTCCCCGAGAGTAATCCTTGGTGATGAACTCTCAAAATTCAAAAGTGTATTATCACTTGGATGATACACGACCATTTATCATTTTTTTCAATTTGTTTGTTTCAAAAGGATTGGCAAACACATACTTGCATCTCCAGGATGCAACCCCCTTAAACGAATTTGGAATGCTTATTACTACTCTTGTAATAGGCAAACTTTGCTATTTTGTTTCAAATGGATTGGAAAAACACGAGTCACACCTCAACCATAAGCCTATTACCACACGGGTAATATGGTAACCCCAGTTTGTTTCAAAAGTTTTGGCAAACCACACTTACCTTCAGCAATAACATTTTACTCATCATGGCATACTAACCTTTATATTGCAGCCATTTCATGAGCATTACATGCATGAGTCCCATAGTCGATTAAGCATGCATTTCAGTTTTGATGACAATGGTTATGTTCGCTTCAGTTAAATCTTGGAAGTGGTCGGGTAGTCGGCTCTTTCGAACCTCTCCCATCATGGCTCACCAAACAGAATCATTTGTAGAGGGTCTCCCACACACGAATTCCAACGAGGATTCGGGTTTAGATTCGAGTTCAGGGTTTAGCTCAGGACAAAGATCAGTGAATAGCTCAGGGAAAATCGGTAGAATGGCAGACCAACAGAACGTGTCAGGGGGAATTAATTAACTAGACCAAGGTGGACCTGCTACCTCCCAATCTACGATAGGCCAAGAAATAGCCAACACTCTCAGCTCATTTCTTCACAGTGACTAGTTCATTCAAGCTATCCAGTTCCATTCTCGCCCTAGACAGCCAGAGGACAGGGTGTCAGACCAGGAGCCCGTCACTAACCTCCAAGGTCCTACTACTAGCACCCACCCTGTGGCTAGGAGACCTGGCTTTACCCCTCACATCCTCTTGTCTCCTAGCACCCAATTCGAAGTCCGCCAGGCAGGACCCATATTCCCTCAGACATAGTCCCCTTTTCAATTGGGACAGAATGGCTTTGGAGAGGGCCAGGCAACGAGCAGTAATGGTCAGATGACAGGAGTGGCGGACCAATTGATTGTAGAACTACTAGCTCAGCCTGCGCAACTAAGTTATCATCAGGGGCCTCAATAGCTCACAGCCACAGTAAGGCCGAGAGTGCCATCTTCGAGGTTCATTCCAAGTACGCAGACATTCTATCCTCCGCCGGGGGCCTTCTCGAGTTTCCGAGCTCCACCTTACGATTATGGTGCAAATGTCAATACTATGACCATGCAATACCAGGGTTAATTCCTGACTCAACCAACTTATGCAATTCCTCCCAGGGATCATGTATATCTCCAAGTTCCATATAATTAGTTCAATGGTTCAGCCAGGCAGGATATGAGTTACTCGGTTCCCCAACCTAGTACGGAAGAGCTATGGCTTCAATTCTTAGCGACCCACACTGCATAGCACCTAGGCTTCCAGGACACCTCCTATTCGGTGCCACCCACTACACCAAGTGATGAGTGACTCCTTGAGAACTTTACCATGCCAGAGATAGTGAAATTTGATGGGGAAGACGATCCCCAGGCCCACTTAACTAATTACCAATTGGTAATGAGAGCCCAATGAGTCAGTGATAAAATGCTAGCAAAAACGTTCATAGTCATGTTTGCAGCCCCGGCCAACCGATGGTACAACAATCTACCCTAGGAGGTGTCACAAAACTAGGAGCACCTTTTAGTAGCTTTGATAGAGCAATACGGCTTCAATTCTCAAATGAAAAAGACCATGCAAAACTTGGAGGCTGTGAGATAGAAACAAGGAGAGTTGTTCAATTCATACTACACCCGATGGATGGCTACACAGAAGTTGTTGAAAGATCGTCTCAGTCTGCCAGAGATGATTGCAAAATTGATAGTTGGAGCCCTACCGAAATACAGAGAGAAGTTAGGAATGGATGCCTACCCCTCTTATATCGCAGTATTTGAAAAGGCCAAACTAAATGAATGGCTCGAATTCCTCGAGATGATGCCTAGAGAACAACTAGTCAGTGAGTCATGGTCCTGGAAGAATGACTCAGGGGCATCATCCTCCAACCCTACATAGCCGAAGGGGAAGCAAGCTGATGATTACTAAAAGGTGACCATTGAGGAGGAAGACCCTCTACATATGGAGGATGAGAATGCTAATGATCTAATAATTAGCATTTTTTTAAATTCTTTTATGTTTACAAACTCTGTCAATGAAACTTTTGAGTCCTTGAGTGCTTTAAACTTTGTTTTCTTGCTTGATATTCTATCGATGACATCACGCATTCTCATAAGCATAAACATATTATTTTTAGCACATGTGACACATCATTTCATGAAATTAATTTAGGTATAAATGGATTCCCCACAATAAATTCAAATGATTTGACTCTTGAGGGAAAGTGAGAGACAAATACATGTACTTAGACAATGCGTAATAGCAATTGCCTCATCATACAAAGACGAACGATCAATGGAAAGATCTCCAAAAATCAAATGCCCACTTACTCATCCAAAGATCAAAAGATTGGAGCTAGAATAAGGCCAAAATGTTGGCCAAGTGAGTTGAAACCGAACAACTTGCGCAATGCTACAAGGAAGGAGTCATACCGTTGAACATGTTAATAAGACCAAACAACCGGCACAATGCCACAATGAAGGAGTCAGATCATTGAACACGTCAATAACTCCATCACACGGATCCCCATCATTCGTAGGATAATCAAACAAGAGTTAATATTAAAGACAAAAAGGATTTGAACGTGTCAACAACTCCACCACACGGCTTACTACTATTTATGGGGCAATCATCGCACCATCGAAGGAAATGCCAATGATCAAGACTCATCATCAAAAACACCTCAAGGCAGCGAAGCGGCGCGAGCACCAACTAATTGGTTAAAAACACTAAATGTGACCACAACTGAAGTCGTGGACATGGAAGTTGATCGATCTACCAAATCTACCAAGTCTTACACAATTGCTATCACACATAGGTGAAAGAAATAAACCAATAAAAAGCTGTACAAATAAAAAAAATAAAATTGTAATTAGCCTGTAAATTAACACTCAGTTACTTAAGCAAAAATTAAGGCATATTTTCAAAACACAAAAAGAATGGTCCACTGAGTTGAAAACCCGAAAAGGGTGGTTCAGGAAAAACTTAGGACATTGAGAGAATCGCATTGGTTAGAAAACTTGAAAAGGCTAATTAATGGTAGGAGTCAAATCATTTGAAACATTTATACCCCTGTTAAGTTCATCAATGAACTGTCATTCTTGTTGAATCTTTATGGATATATTTATCTGGATTGTTTGCATGCCAACTGTAAAATATCAAAAGTAAGCATCCCATCACAATAACATCTAAAAAAATAATAAAAAAATGAAAAAAAAATGAGTCTGCTAGATTGAAAACCTGAAAAGGCTGTCTAGGTAAAAGTTAAGACAAGGTTCGATAGATTGAAAACCTATAAGGGCGGTCTATGCAGCAATTAGAACCAATATCAAATTCATCATCTCCTCCTTGAAATGGTACGTGCATGGCATTACATACCACCAAAACTTCAAGCAAATGGCTTCCAAGTAATCACCATCGACACATTGCGGGATCAATGACTAATCCAGACTTTTCTCAAACCAGATCCAGCTTTGAACTCGAATCTGATTCAACAAACCCATGGTCATCGCTTCGAGAAAGTCATTCATGAAATCCCTAACAAGACAAATCAAAGAGACAACCATACAGCAACATAAGAGAAGGCGCTTCAATGGACGAGGCCCACGACACCTACAACAGATGAACATACATCATATGATAAATATTGTTCATGCATAAAGTCATTCATACATGCATACGCATCACATCACTTACAAGTCAAGGAGATGCTAAACCGAGGCAACTTCATTCCGACGAGAAGAATCTCCACCTCCACATGAGGAACCTATGAACAAGATGATGGCCCATTCAAGCCTAAAGTCAATCAAGCCAACCTAGGCCTCTTTCAAGCAGCATTGCAACATCACAAAAAGCCTCCCAAAAAAACGGAGCTATCATCGGGACATCCCCGAAATTCTCAAACTCAAAATTTTCACATTTGTCATGAACCTGAAGAAAAATTTATCAGAACCCTCATGTTTTAATTCTTGATTGAAGGGGTAAAAATTTTTTTCTCTCAGCATCTCAATCAAGGAATTAAAACATACATCACAAGTATCTGCTAATAAAATTCCTCATTCTTACAGGTACCCCTTACACTCACAAGGGGCATCCGGTTCAGATCGCAACGGTCAACCATCCCACAAGGGATTTTGACGAAGACTTACTATAATCAACGTATCATCAAAGGCATGAAGCACACGACTTTCATCCTTTCCCAGCAGTTCCGAGGGGTACATTCAACCTACGGTCAACTCACAAGGGGCACCCAGTCACCGGACTTTCTACAATCCACAATCTCTTTTTAGACTTTTTATAGTCAATGAACTTTCACAGTTCTAAATCCTAACTTTTTACAGTCATCCAAACTTTTTACAGTTCAAAATCTTGACTTTTTACAGTCAACGAACTTTCTACAATTCAAAATCCTAACTTTTTATAGTCATCCAAACTTTTTACAGTTCAAAATTCTGACTTTTTATAGTCATCCAAACTTTTTACAATTCAAAATCCTAACTTTTTACAGTCATTCGAACTTTTTACAGTTCAAAATCCTAACTTTTTACAGTCATTCGAACTTTCTACAGTTCAAGATCTTGACTTTTTACAATCATCCAAACTTTTTACAATTCAAAATCCTAACTTTTTACAATCATCCGAACTTTTTTTACAGTTCAAAATCTTGGCTTCTTACAGCCATCTGAACCTTTTACAGTACAAAATCCTAGCTTTTTACAACCATCTGAACTTTTTACAATTCAAAATTCTGAGTTTTTACAATCATCCGAACTATCTACAGTTCACACATTATCTGAGTCTTCTCACGATCAGCGGATTTTCTATGGTCCATGTCGTCAGTAGGCTTTTCACAGCCTACACACGGTATTCTCAACCAGGAGAACGAAGGCACACGGTCAACGTTCTCTCCCCAACGGTTCCAGCAGTATCATTCACCTGAAGGTCAATCTGTTGGGGCATTCATAGCCAAGCAGGCAATTCGCAAGGGGTACAGAGAAGCCAATCCTCGACAACTTCGTACCAAGATGAAAGCTTCCAGCCATCATTCCTAAAAAGTGCCAACCGCGACCGGGCAGGTATTATCTCTAAACCCCGCTGCTATTCTAATCGTGGGACCATACTAATCTCATATCAGCAATGACCCCACGAGGGGTAGCTTATGAGCATGGGATTTGTACTCCCGACTTGCGAGTTTGATGATAAATTCGTAATTTTCCCTTGTTAGCTTTTCACATTTTGCACGGTCCCGAAATTGTCCGAAAATCATCTGCCTTATTTCTTTGGGCCTCCCTTCCCTTTAGAAAGACCAAACTAAGAAAAAGCCAGCTACCTTGTTCGATATCATTAACGATATTGGTGATATCATTGAACGATATCCTTTAATGACATCATCGATACCGTTAACGATATCTACTTTCCACATAGAAAAAAAAACAGATCTTGCATTATTCAACTAAAAATACCCATCCCTCACCCATAATTCAGACATTTTCCTCCAAAACACCCTGTCAACATGATACCAACCTATATTGACCAATAATGGGGGAAGAAAAAAATAGAAAAAGATAAAATAGGTGGGTGAACCACAAATGAAAAGGAGGTGTACTTTTGGATTGAAGGGAGACCATAAGGGCTTGATTTTTTAGCAAAAAAGGGGGGAACGAAAATGGCAGAGGAGAGGCAGTAGCTAGGAAGAGGAACTCACACTTAGCTCTAAGAAGCATTCCCTCATTTGTTCTTGAACACTCTTGAGTGAAACACTAACTTTCACCTCATAACACTTGAGATTTCGGGTTACCAAGCTTGAATCCTTGAGTTTTAGACTTGAACAGAGAGTCTACAACATCTTTATCATTCACTTAAAGGCTAATACACCTTCGAAAACATTTACTTTAGCTAGGAATAGATCCCTTCCAAAGATTTTCAGTAAATCACCAAAAAACAACCAAAAAGAAACAAGAAGAGCTTCCTAGACGACTTCATGGACCTTGAAGAATGTGGATTTATGACTACGGGGTAAGTCTCTAAGTTCCTAGAGTTTGTGCTTACATTTATATGCTTTTATTTTTGAAGTTTCGTTTTGTTTTTGGTTTTCTTTAGTTTTTGTGCACCATTCCGTTTCCTGCAATTTTTAGTATGATCTTAAATCTTTTTTGCTATTTTCTTTAAATTAACATATTCTACACATCTTGAGATTTCTAGAATGATAAAGATCATAAAAATCTGTTAAGTATAGCAAAATTTATGATCATTTGAAGTTTGGATTATTGTTTTGCTATTTTCTGCTATTTTTGCATGTTCACTGCAGGTTTGGAAAATCGATATCGCTAACGATATCACCAATATCATTAATGATATCACTGATATCATTGAACAATATCACAATATACTTTAACTTAATCGTAATAGCCTTGAATGATATATGCCCTAATAGAATGATATTTCGCTTTGTTTCGCTCCGTTTCGAACCGTTTAAGCCTGCAATGACACGCTGAGACCATCCTGAGTTTGGAAATGCATCATTGGGGGTAACAAATCTCTGATTTGTTATTATTTAAAATATATATATATGATTTATTAATGTATTAATATGTTAATTAAAGTTCAGAGTAGCAACGGAAATGTTTCAGGCCTTTCATAATGATATCGCCCTTCACAAGGAAGTCGATAACGATATGAATGACATCGTTACCATTGTTAACCCAAATGATGACTATAGTATGCATGTTTGGCCTAGATTTATCTTCCTAATTATTGTTTTAGGTCACCCCCATGAAGGGAATAAAACATGTTCCCGGATAACAGTCCTCACCACTTTGCCATGCGGTCATTATCACTAATAAAATCGAACAACATAAGTGTAAATAAAAATGAACAATTTTCATGAAACAAGAACTCCAAAATCTCCATTTTTTTTACCTTGACCACACGGGTCTTGCCAAAATCCAAATAAAACATACATGGTACACTTGGTGCATATGTGTAAATATTGTTATCTCGTGCTAACCTTTGTGGATGCAGGATAGATGTATGTTAGGGTTTAATTTCCTTCAGGTATCACTTTTAATTTAGAAATCCAATGTAATATTTATTAGATATCGATGTATTCTAGGCGATTGTATCCCTTAGATTCGATGTATTTAGGCGATTTGTAAATCGCAAGCCCAATGTTGTAATTAATACCTCGTAGAATAGGCGCATTTAATTTCTTACATGTTTACTTTCCGCAATTTACTTACCGTTTTATGCATGTGTGATAAACATAAACTGAAAATATCTAATTTAGTTCGAATATTATAAATGTGGTTTCTATCATAGTGTAATTTAACTCAAATGATGATGAAATAGATAACTCATCCCCGACCTGAATCTCTGAACTATGGTATCGCTTAAGCTTAAAGGATCTAGGTTGTAATGAAATTTCTAGGAAGAGCTGATCCTGGTGGCGACTTTGAGTACCATAGGTTAGAGGTTCTGATCTCGAGTCTATTAAGCTTGAAAATCGCACTTTTCAAAGCAAAACACTCTTTTCCAATGCGCTTTTCCAAAAGCCCTCAAATCATTGTTTTTTAAAACCCCACGCCCCATCTCACGGGGTCGGTGCCTCGCGACGTCCGTGCTGGACCTCCGAAACATCGTCCGCTCACAATACCTTTGCTCTTAATGGAGAGTCAACCGAATCGCATCTTCATATAAGTGTTATATGCATACTCAAATATTACTTTCTCTTAAGCATATTGTAAAGTGTAAAGGACATAGAAAAGCACACTTTTATTAATTTCTCTCAAGGCATTTTTAGGTAACCTAAGATGCTAAAACACTCTCAGTGGTTGCATTTTATGCTCCATACCACTCTCCCCTTTTTTCAGTGGTTGCATTTTATGCTCCATACCACTCTCTTTTTTTTTCATTTAAGCATATGTTTTTAAAGTACTTTGTACTTTGCACCCATTTTTCGTGCTATGCTTTCTTTTCTTTTTTTTCACTCAATGAATGGTTACAGTTTCTGCTTTATACCATTCCTCACCTTTTGTATAACTCATTGGATTTCCTCTCTTTCTTTTGATTTTTCACTCTTTAATACCCTCATCCTTTATTGATCAATTTCAAAGTATTATGGCTATAATTTCCTAACACTTTAAACACACTCAATACTTATAGGACTTATTTGAGATTTGCATATAAAACTAATAGTAAGAATAACATTAGATATTACTCCACTTAAACTTATCGGAAGCATTAAACTAAAACTATATAACTTATACTAATTCATGTTGCATCGAAACATATATCGAAACATATGTGGAATATTGCTTTCGAATATTGCTCACCACTCATCCTTGCCAAATTGATAAATGTTGTGCACTAACGTCAAAATTGTAAATACCTAACACTCACAATAACTTTGGACAAATGTTAGTAAGTATAAGAAATGATAATGTATAATAACAAAAATATTAAGAAAAATTTTCAAATTCTTCGATTTTTTAATTTTATTCAATTTTTTTGGATTTTACGGTATTTTTACAAACTCCCCCCCACACTTAAAGAACACAATGTCCTCATTGTGAGACATTATAAAAATCAAATTTTAAACACAACTAAAATAAAATAAAGGAAAGAACCTGAACTCGTTTTACTCCTTAGAACTTGAATCTAGTGGACTCGGAGATATATCCAAATTTTGCATTCTGAAGTATGTATTCAACTTTCGGTTAATTAAAATATTGGATTTTGTCAGTTGACAAAACATCTTGCTGTATGGAGGCAATGTCTAGGCATGCTTGTTCGACATCTCTTACAAACTTTCCTCTCCATGTATCACTTGTACTTCCCGAGGCTTGTCTTGAATTACTATTCTCGAATTGAACTTCCTCAACATCCTCTTTGTCTGGTTGATTTTCTCGAGTAGTAGACTCTTGCATCGGTCGAAGCTTTATTATCCTTACTTCATATGGTAGGAACGTAATTTTTCCTACTTCTTCTTTTACCAATCCTGCTCTTTTCACATACACTCCTCCCATAAAATTAAATTTCTCCCTTAGATTATATTGGTATGGTAATTGATTTTTCGCTCCCAAAATTATCCCACAAATAGTATTTGCACCTCTAACTGTAGCCTTTTTATGTGTAGTCAGACTAGCGATGGACTCCAAAATATACATTGGAAACTTTTATCGAAACTGCGAAACTTCGCACTCCAATATTTCCAAGTCTTTCATTGACACTTTAGTTGTTTCATGTCGAAAGAAAAGACTTTGAGAAATAAACTTGTGAAGGTAGAGAAGACTATTACTTCGGATGTTCTTATTGGATGAATTTCTTACATTGTATCGATCCAATCCCATTAATTATATCCAAATACCTATCAACTTGTAATCTTCATCCTTTTCAATTTCATCAAAATTCTCTCCCAAACTAAACCACTTGATTAAATCCATCATTGTAAACTTATACTCTTCTCCTTCATTCCTAAATTTCTTCTTCAAGACATTCCCATCATCAACAACAGTAACCAAGAATTAGAGGATCTATTATTCGATAAAAGGAAATCGCATATTCACAAACTTCTCCAATCCAAACAATAAGAAATACTCATTTACTTTCACATGAATTCCATCATCAATAACAAAAGTAGGATCATAGAAAAGCATACCATGAAAATCGAAGTTTTTGATTTTCAAGTATCTTTCCACTTCCTCGTCACTATAAATCGGAAAGGGACAACTAACTTCGTTTTGTCAATTCACCATTTTGCTTTTCCTCTTTGATGAAGTTGCTGAAGACTTCTTTAGAGCATTGAAATCAAGAAAGAAAAAAATAGTGCTTGATTTTGGAAAATAGAGAAAACTTGTTTTTACAAAGCATTGAGATTAAGAATAAGAGTTTTTGCGAAAACAAAACATGAAAAGAGGTTATTTATAAGGAAATTAGGATAATTATTGCCTTTCCAATGGATATATCCTAAATATAACCGTTAGAATATAGCTGTTACAGTAATAACTACTGTGTAGATTGCACAGGTCACGATCACGAGAGTAAGTCACGATCATGACATTCTTACTCAAAAATAGAAAGTTCAGATCAAACTGATCACAAGCGTGATACATGTCGTGGTCGCAAACTACCAAAAACCAAAAAATTTTTGTTCTTTTCTTTATTTTTGAAAACACACTAACTTAAATAATATATATAAAATAGTTAAATCTACTACATTATGCTATATATATATATATATATATATATATATATATATATATATATATATATATATATATATATATATTTGTAGGAAAATAAGAGATTTAAGGATCGATGGAGTTTTTCAACCCCTCAACTTCAAATTCATGAATGAAATCTAGTTTAACAACTTATTGAATGCAAGCATCAATCAAGTTAAGTTTCATGCAAATCTCTTCATCCATAGGATATTTATCAGATTTATCCATGTTAAATTCAACAGTATCATCTCCTATCCTGAACTTAATTTTGCCTTCCGAAACATCAATCAATGCTTTACCAGTGTGCATAAAAGATCTTCCTAAGATTATAGGGCACTTTTCATCATATGCAAAATCTAGCACAACAAAGTCAGTTGGGAAAACAAATTTATCCAATTTAACTAGTACATCTTCTATTATGCCATAAGGACATTTAATAGACTGATCGGCTAATTGCAAGACCATATTTGTCCTTTTAACTTCATCATCAAGCTTTAACTCCTTGAAGATTGATAAAGACATAAGATTTATACTAACCCCAAGATCAGATAAACATTTTGGAAAAGAAATGTTTCCAAGCTTACACGGAATTGTGAAACTTCCTGGATCTTTTAGTTTAGTGGGCATTGTAGCAGTTATTATTTTTCTACAATCTTCAGTTAAAGATACTTTTGATATTCCTTCAAAACTACATTTTTGAGATAAAAGTTCTTTGATAAACTTATCGTAGTTAGGAATCTGAGTAATGGCTTCAATAAATGAAAGATTTATTTCCGGACCTTTGAGTTTGTTGATGAATTTAATGAATTGTTTATCTTCATTCTTTGTGGAAATGGTGGATGCGAGGATTAACCTTTCCGATTTAGGTTGTTCATCCACTCGTGCACTATTATCAGATCTACTCGGATATTCATCCGGTACTTCAACAACATCATTAGCAAGTATACCCAAAGGATTTGGTTAATCTAGTAATTTATCACTACGAAGGGCTATAGCATGCACATTTTCCTTAGGATTTCCCTCTATGTTACTAGGTAAATGGCCTTTTTCTCTAGATGGAATAGCACTTGCTAATTGATCAACTTGTATTTCCAAATTATGAATGGAAGATGATTGATTTTTAAACATTTGAGCCATCTTATTCTCGAACTTTTTGTAACATTCTTTTGACTCTAATTGCTTATTACAAACTCCCTCTAGAAACTTGTCTATCTTACTTGTTAACTGCTCTATTTTATTAGTACCTTGGTAATTCTTTTGTTGATTATCACCAAATTTCCAATTAGAATTTCTGTAGCTTTATTGTTGTAAGAATTCCCTTGACTTTGAACATAACTTAATTGCTCCCCTACACATGGGTTAAAGTTACACTCAAAAGCTGTATGTCCAATTTGACCATAATTTTCACATGTGAAAGGGTTATTTTTATTTACATGCATATTATCTATCTTATTAGATAAAAGCATATATTTGTACTTGTATAATAGAAATAGAATCTAATTTATTAACCTTTTTAACCAAACTAGAAGATGTAGATGCAGCATATGAATGATTAGGATTAGTAATACTTACTTGTGCTCTTTCCACTAGCCACATACTATTGTTGCTTGCCATATCTTCCAAAATTTCGAAAGCATCTTGACTAGCTTTCTTCATAAGAGATCCTGCAGCCATAGCATCAATTGTTCCTCTCATTGCATGATTTATTCCACTGTAGAAATTTTGTAGAATAACATTATGAGGTAAACCACGATGAGGACAAACTCGCTGAAGCTCCTTATAATGTTCCAAGGCTTTGTATAAGGATTCACTATCTTTATGGGTAAAGGAAGTGATTTCTTTAATGAGTATTGCGGTTTTTGCTGGAGGGAAATATTTAGTCAGAAAGTCTTGGGCTAATTAGTTCCAGGTAGTGATTGAATTTGGGGGTAATGAATTCAACCAAACTTTCACTTTATCATGGAGTGTGAATGGGAATAAGGGAAGTTTAATTGCTTCTTCAGGAACATTGGGCATTTTCAAATTATCATAGACTACTAAAAAGTTTACAATGTGAAAATTCAGATTTTCATTGGGAAGACCATAATATTGTACATTGTTGCTAATAATGATTCACATCAATCGACAGTCTAGCAATTCCTTGATTATTACCATTGATGGTCGAAATAACATAATCCATAAGCCTTGGTTGAAGTTGATCCTGATTTGGATTTGGATTTTCATCTTGGTCTTGATTGTTAGCCACACTTCTTTCTTGTCTCTTATATTTTTGTTTCCTTGCCCTACAAATCATTCTATTTCTGATTCGAAAGATGCCAAACTTTCTCCCGAATTACGCTTACTTAGCATGCACACGCTAGAAAGAAAACTAAAAGAATAAGCAAGAAAAATATGTTACTAACAAGATAATAAAAAAAATAATCTAAAAGAAAATAAATCTAAATAACATAAAAAAAATATGATTGCTCATTTTCCAGAAAGTAAATCTCTAGAACACAATTATCTTCCCCGGACAAAATTGCCTTCCCCGGCAACGGCGCTAAAAACTTGTTCGCCACTTTTCTACTAATAAGTTTAACAGTTTGTTTGCAAGATTCGGCTATATATCAAAGGTGCCAAAAACTTGTTCACATAAAATATAGGTGTTGTCATTACCCCTTATCAAAATAGAAAAATGATGATAACTGCAAGTATACAGTTACGATGTAGTTTTAAAAGATATCGATCCCACAGGGAAGGACTAGTTCTAAAGATCAACAAGGAAGATAAAATAAAGAAAATGAAATAAATTGATATTTTGGGTAGGAGGGTTAGAATGAAGAATGAGTAAATATAGGTATGAAAGGTTAGAGAATCTAAATGTATAGATTTTCCCTACGAAATAAATATAGCAGAGAAAGCATACAAGTTCAACAAAGACATTATGATTCAGTAAACTAATCTAACAGACTCGGTTCTAAATACTAAGATGCTCAATTATTCACCGTAAAGCAACACATAAAATGACTTTTCTTAAAATTATACAAGATATTGTTAACCCTGAAACTAATCTTAAAATTAACTCCAACGCATATAACTTGATTAACATAAAGACTTAACACGAAATACTCATTATGACACATAGACATATCATAAACTTCGAAATAGAAAGTATAAGCAAAAAGCAAAGCAAAGTTGTAAGGTATGCAAGTGAAAGCTAAAGTTGATCAAATAGTATCCACTCTTTAATGGGAGTCATCAATTCCTGCAATTCCAGTGTCTGCTTTGAATTCGGTCTTGGCCCTTACAGAACCTCCGCCAGAATGCTATTCTTTGAGAATATAGAACAAATGAATATTGAAGAATGAAAACTTTTATTGATAAGTGATTTACAAGTACACTTAGACAACAATCATTCAAGAATTTAGAGAAATCTAGTGATCGAAAGAAGAATTTGAATTACTTAAACATTTTCTCGCTAACACTTATGAACGTAGCGAATTCTCTATTTATACACACACAATATATCTCTCATGCACTCTAATATTTTCCCTCTATATCACTACACTATGATGCACAAAATTGTAAGGTTTGGAGCCCCCCTATTTATAGAGTTTGAAGGTTTACGTCTATACATACGAAGAGTCATTTCCAATGGTGAAAGATTACATCACTTTATTATGATTGGTTGAGAAGCTTCAATCTAGTCCACAATGAATAAGAACATTTTTATGATTGGTTGACTTTTGATAAGTGTCTTTCGTTGGTAGTTGACAGCAGTTGATCATGCTTATCTGGTGATTGGTAGTTAAGAAGACAAAACCAGAAAACCATCCAAGTCATGACCGCGATATACATGTTGTGCTTGTGAATCTTTGATTGGCAGACTTCTTTTCTGAAGAAGAACAAGTCACGATCGTGAATGATTATCGCAACCGTGAATTGCATTTTTCTTCAGAATTCTCCTTGCAACTTCACCGATATTTGACA
Organism: Euphorbia schlechtendalii; assembly: GCA_949673415.1. NCBI lineage: Eukaryota > Viridiplantae > Streptophyta > Magnoliopsida > Malpighiales > Euphorbiaceae > Euphorbia > Euphorbia schlechtendalii. The sequence continues at coordinate 4,874 of CATIWQ010221965.1, read as the reverse complement.
GCTTCGATCCTAAGCCAAATCTTTAATTTCCACGCATCTTTTTGCACCTTTTTCACTTGTTTTTCATAAGATTGCACTTTAGATCATTTTACTCCCAAGATTTACCTAGTATCTGCATTTGCATAAAAAATAACTACATACCATGTGAAATCATTTATAAAACGATATGGTTCAGAGTAATTTTATACTTCATATAAAAGATTTCATGTGGTATGTAGTTGTTTTTTTATGCAAGTGCAGAAACTAGGTGAATCTTAGGAGTGAAATGATCAAAAGTGAAATTCTATGTAAAAAGAGTGAAGGTGTAAAAAGATGCGTAGAATACAAGGATTTAGCTTAGGATCAAAGTTTTCAAAGATTGGTAAAGTTGCAAAGAAGAAACATGAAGAAAAAGACATGTCACGATCATGATAACCATTTGCGGTCACTGCATGTTACTCTTCACAAGCAGAAAGTTATAAATCATTATTCACAATCACGATATGTGATTCACGGTTGTGACTTGTGATGGTTATTGGTTATCTCTTTTCAACTACCAATCACCATCAACCACCATCAATTGCCAATCGAAAAGACACCTATTGGAAGTCAACCAATCATGAAATGGTGCCTTTCCATTGTGGATAAGGATGAATCTTTACATCCAATCATATTGAAGTGATGCAACCCTTTGCCAAAGGACACAACTCTTCGTTTGAATAGACGCAACCCTTCGCACTTTATAAATTGGGTTCAAAACTTAACAAATTTTTTGTGGTGCATGGCATGGTAGATGAAGAAAACATGTATGCATAGATAGAGAGTGAAAATAGTATAGATTTCTCTACGTTCAAAGTGTTAGCGAGAAAAATGTATAAGTGATTCGATTCTTATTTTGATCACTATATTTCTACACAAATTTGAGTATTTGTTGTATGAGTGTAATTGCAAAGCACTTATCAATAAAAGTTTTCATTCTTCAACATTCTTTTATTCGAAATTCACAAAGAATAGCATCCTAGTAGAGGTTTTGTACAAGTCGAGACCAAATTATAAGTAGACATAGGAATTGCGGGAATTAATGACTCCCATTAAAGGATGGATACGGTTTGATCAACTTAGCTTTCACTTGCATACCTTTCAACTTTACTTTGTTTTCTGCTTATAACTTTTATTCCGAAGTTTATGATATGTCTATATTTCGAGGTAACTTGCTAAATATGGCCATGTGAGAGTGACCCGTACTAGGCATAGTAATATTGTTATCTAGGTTCTTATAAGTGTTATAATTCATTTACCCTAGATTTAGAAAAGTCATCTCATATGTTGCTTTATGATAAATTATTGAATATTAGGGCGTTTAGAACCGTATTTGTTGAAGTTATTTAGTATACGAAATATTCTTGATTATTTTGTATGTTTTTCTCTACTATACTTGTTCATAGAGAATATCTATATTATTTACATCTTCTCTAATCTGTTCATGCATCTGTTTATTCATCAGTCCATCATCCAAACCATCCAAACCCTACAAATTATCTTATTCTGTTTGTTCCATAACTCTAGTTGGTCTTTAAAACTGAATTCCTTCCTTGTGGGATTGATATCTTTTAAAACTAAATCGAAACTGTATACTTGCAGTGGTCACCATTTTTCTATTTGATAAGTGGTATTGACAACACCTATTCATTGAACTTTTAACTTATCGGTAGAAAAGTGGGGAACAAGATTTTTGGCTTCATCACTAAATATAAGCCCTCTAAATTAGTATAGTCAAAACCTTGCGATCGCTAGACGCTATTAGGGATTAAACCAATGCACAATATAATCTAGCTAGGCAGTTTGAGGTAGTCACCTCAATCCCACTTATGCCACATAAGGGATAGAATCTCGTTCATATCTCAACTTATATACTTCCTCAATAAGCAACTCAAGTCCTAATTAGGGTAAAACTCTAATTAGGTAGAATCTTAACCAACTTAGAAATAACTCTAAGTCCTAACCAATCAAGGACTCCTAAAATCGATATTGGGAGCCTATATAAAGGACCCCAATGTCACCTTTAAAGGTTTGCAATTGTGAACACTCAAATCACTAAAAAGCTCACCACCCCTCTTGAATCCTTTGCTAACTTAGGCATCAGAGTGTCTACACTAATCACTCGGAAAACCCCCAAAGTGAAGTTTATTACCTTGTGCAGGCACCTCCGACCACCAAGAGCAGCGCTTGCAACCTTAATATACTTGAAGATCTTAGTGATAAGGGACTCAATTATCGACAATCTTTCAAATATTATTAGTGAGATTTTAACCTCTTCGATGAATGGGGATCGGTAAATTATTATGGTGATCATCTACTTCTCTAAGTGGGTAGATGTAGAATCCTTCACCAATATAATAGCCAAGAAAATGGCCAAGTTCATTGAGAAGCAAATCTTTACGCGTTATGGGATGCCTCATCATATTATGTTCGACAACGGAGTTTAGTTTCAAGGGGTAATGACTTATTTGATTGAGAAATATAGCCTCGAGCATCACCACTCTTCTCCCTATAGAACTGAAGCTAATGGGTCAGTGGAAGAAAAAAATAAGTCAATTAAGAAATCTTATCCAAAATGGTGATTACTTATCTTGATTGGGCATATGAGGTTTTGTTTACACTTTTGGGATATAAATCTAGTGTGCACACTCCACTGGATCAGACTCCCTTCTTCTTAGTATATGGGATAGAAGCTATCCTCCTAATGGAAATCGAAGTCAGATCTCTAAGGGTAACCATGAAAGCCAAGCTGAAAGAATTGGATTGGATAAGAGCCAGATTTGAGTAATTGAACATGATTATTGAGCATTGCTTGAAGGACCTAGAACACCTTAGATATATCAGTAGTGATTGACAAGAGCTTACAATAGCAAGGTCAAGCATTAGAAGTAGGCCATGAAAGTAGGGGACTTGGTTTTAAAGCAGTTGAATCCCTCTAATGTGGATGCTAAGGGGAAATTTTAACCTAATTGGCAAGGTTCATTCATGATCAAGAAGGTCCTTAGCAAAGGATTGGTCCAATCAACCAGGATCTGCTTAAGCGCTATCATGTTTAGGAAAAGAATTAAATTTTGAAAAGCAGCACTATGATAAAAGAAATTATGAAGCATGCCTATCACTTATATTTCTCCATATAGTTGAGCAAAAATCAAGGTATTCTTTTATTTAGTTGGTCCATCAAAGTGAAAAATAGAAAGAGCACTTTGGGTAAAAATTACGGTAATGAGTGAAAATAGTGAGATTGCAATTAGAAAATTGAGAGGCTTTTCAACAGTAGGGGTTAGGTCATTGGAAATTTTGTATCATGAACTTTTGTACCTCACTTAATTTTATTTAATGGAAAGATTGTAATTGCTAAATTTTAACGAGTAAATTTATTTTGAGTGATCATGTGCCATAATGCAAATAATAACATAAGTAGCACCATCTAGTAGATAATTCATGGCAGCCTGAGTTAATGTTACATACATTCTAATTCATAAATAAAAGCTAGCAAATCTACATCATAACAAAAACTCCAAAATCATATATAGATATAGGCTATATTTTCTTCCTAGTTAGCATAAATAGGTATCAGCGGCCTCCTCTCCTCTACTGAAATCTCTCCTTAGCATTTCTTCCACTATAAGTATCCTCGTTACACTTATCTGAGTCAGTGAGCCTCAGATTTCTTCCAGCCATTCCTGGTGGTAGCTGGTTGGGGTCCCCTTTCCTCTCCCATGTGTAAGAATTTCAAAGATGCGCCTTTTAAGTAGAAAAGTGCAAGAAGTCATCAAAAGAATAAGATTTTTTTATATAAAAAGAAATTTTTATAAAGTCATATAAGTACTACAAAGTTCCAAACAAAAGATACAAATATGTCAAATGTACAGGCTATATCAGGAAAAGTAACATAAAAAAAAGCTAAAGAAAATCTAAGCTACTACATTCGGGACTAGGCTTTCTCATTTCCGCCAATGCTACTATCATCATCGCTCGCATCATCAGTCTCCTCCTCCTCATCATCCTACTCTTGGACACCATAAGGCTTGATTTTGAGGATGAATCTCTCATGGAATGTCTGAGGTAGGAACTTATCTTGGGAGGTGGGCCTATAAAGGTCTGGCTTATGATTAGGGTAAAAGCCCTCGTCTCTCCATTGCCTAAAGTGGGTCTCTAATCCCTGTGCCCCTATGCTCATCTCCATCAGTCATGCTATCTTGGCCTCAAGCCTAGATATGAAGCCTCTGAGGTCCATGACTATGCTAGATTGCTCTTGGGCCATTGCCTCTACTACCTCTTTTATCACCTCGGAAGCTGCCAATCAGTCCCGCACATACATAATCATACATCATCACTATCATGCATATTACTATTTATAAGGAAAATAAATCCTAATGCAAGAGCTTACCATAACATGTGTGTTCTAGGCCATCATGAGATCCTGGACTAAGAATAGCCGATTAGCCAGCCGGTCCGCCTCAATAATGGGTACTTGCATAACAAATGTCAAAGCATTATGATAGTCATCATTTTCAAAAGCAGAACTCTAAGGCACTCACGTAGGTGTTCGCCACTTTTCTACTAATAAGTTTAATAATTTATTCGCAAGATTTGGCTATTATTAATGGCGCCAAAAACTTATTCACGTAAAGTATAGGTATTGTCAGTACCTCTTATCAAATAGAAAAATGATGATAACTGCAAGTATATAGTTGTGATGTAGCTTTGAAAGATATTGAACCCACAGGGAAGGAACCAAGACTAAAGATCAACAAGGAAGACAGAATAAAGAAAATAAAATATTTTTGGATTTTAGTTGGGAGGATTAGAATGAAGAATGGATATATATATATGTATGGAAGACTAGAGATTCT
>CATIWQ010221963.1:0-11196 GCA_949673415.1 Euphorbia schlechtendalii | reverse complement strand
GTAAACCTTCTAATATTAAAGGTTTAAACGCAACTTGAACTAATCCTATATGTAGAAATTTATAAATTCTACGATATTTCTGAATATCAGAAAAGTTTAGCAATTTATTTAACATTTCATCTTTATTAAGTGAAATTGTTTTTTCAGTAGTTTTAACTACCTGTTTTAATCCTATCTTTTCAAATGTACCATATTTATAAATGGTTTTAGGATTAATTTTGGGAATAGTTCACTTATTAAGTAGATCTAGGTTTTCAGGAATATCATATTCCTGCTCTAAGCTGTTTTTAACAGCTTTCCTGTTCGGTCTAATGATATTCATTAGATAAAAACGTGTTAAATAATACAAAAATACGTAGAAAATAACATGACTCTGATACCATACAATTGAATACAATTTAATTGATTATCAAAATAGAGGTAATACAAAATAGATATCTATAAGAAGGAACAAGAAACCCCGTACATTTTCGAAAATTGAAAATAATTATCCGCTTAAATACAGATAAATAAGGCGTTGGAATGAAGGGCAAATTAGTCATTTTCATTCCACCATTTACTTTACCATGGGAACTCAGTTTCTTCTCAGCTCTCATTTCATCCTATTCGCTTCAACTGATCACTTCTTTCTAATTAGATTTCTGTAAGCCCTAATTGCACTGTTCAAATGTATTCCAAATCATTCTGTTAGAGATATTTAAGGTATTTTTACTCATTTCTTGATTTCTGGCCAACTTTTCTACTTCACACACTTCTCTTTCACTTTTTTTCTCACGTTTTTCTATCACTCTGTAATTTTTCATGATTATTTCATTTGTTTGCGGTGGAATCCAAACAAAGCAGCGGACATATAAGAAAATTCATTCGCAAGGGTTTTACTTCAAGTCAACAATGGATTTTTGAATTTTTCAGTATGATTGCTTTTTTGTTAGTTTTTACTTATGTTCCTAATTAGCACCATGAAGAAAGAGTCAATGCGGTTTGGTCTATGTAGTGGTTAGTGAGAAGTAGTTCAATCCAGCATCGATTATAGTTTCAATATACGACTATGTGTTTTTCTTCCTCGGAGCTGTATTTACAATTTGTTGCTCGATTTAGATATTTGTGTTTTTATTTTCTGACTTTTCTATTTCCATTGGCGAACTTCATAATACTTATCTCAACGAAGATGGATTTGGGATTTCAACACATTAAGAACAATTTTGTGTCTATGCTTTCAGCTCAAGATAAGCATATCTGGGCTCCATGGATTGGGATCTCTGGAGTGCTCCCTATGATCCAGGTTTGATGCAGTCTCTGAAAGCACTGGTTCACTGTTGCCTGTCTTTCTGTTCTTGATTTGCTTAATTTTCTTTCCCTTGCAGAAGATCACAGTTTATGTACAACCCTTGAATGGCGGTTTGATTTTTGCTTTCGTTATGGGCTAGGTATGCTAAAGTTTTTAACAACACTTGCTTATGGCTCTAAAAAAGTAGTTAAAGCCAAAAACAATAGCAACTAAGTCTTACTCCCAACTATTTGGGGTTGGCTTTGTAGATTCTTCTTTTCTTACTCTTGCTCATAACTCTGTTTGTCCAAAACGTGTTTTTGCCTCTTACTTGGTTTTTTAACTTTTTTCAAAGATGTGATCGAGGAAGATGCATTGAAAGAGAAATACTGCATACAGGTAATGAGGATTTTGATCACTAAAGCAGACTCTGAAATTGATGAACTTGAACAAGATTTGATAATCCTTCAAAGTGAACTGGCCTGGATAGAATATGAGGAGTGGTTTGAAATAGGCTATAATGCTTTGATGGCGAAGCTCGATTATCTTGACACTTGGATAAAGAGTTTGAGGAATGAGGACTCAGATGGTATTGAGGTTCATTTATTGATGCATACTCAACCAGTTGAAAGATTACATGAGATATTGCAGGCTCTGCTGGGAAATTATTTCTGCAAGAAAGATCCAGAGGTCGTGTTTCTCCTCCAATTTTGTTTCTTAATTCCCTTGTTTGCGATCTGGTCTTGACTTTAATGTGATACCCAGCCTGCATGACCCCTCACTAAGCTTTACAAGAGTGAGTGCAAATGTGTTCAAATCTATGCTTTCTTGATTGCTTGTACATATTGCAACTTGATGTGAGTTCCAAGTAATGCATGATGACAACATAAACTTCCTTGTCCTGCAAGCCTGCTCTGCCTTTCGGCAGCAAATTGCCATATTTGCCTTCAATTTGTTAAAGTGGTCCTTGTGCTCTATCATAAATACCTTAACTTCTATGCCCTTAAAATATTAGAGTTTATTCTTCTCTTTTCAACGAACAGCTTGGAGAACTTATTGATTCATGTTATTGTGTTGAATTTGAGCTCTGGTGCCCAAAATAGTGGCAAATACAGCTTCAAAGTTATATCCTGGGATGAAATAAGAATATATTTCTATAATGAAATGTGTTATAATATTAATCCGTGTTTCTGAAGCATCAAGTCGACTAAAATTGCAGTGCAAAATCTCTTTAGGTCCTGAACCATCTACCTTGCATGATTTTATTGCTACATTTTGGAAGGCCTCGGTTTTTTCTCTCAGAAGTTTTGTTGGTGAGGTTCAAAATGTTGCATCTGGTGAAATCTCTGGTCAATTTGAAACTATTCAGTAGCAATGTAGATTGTGACTAAATTGTTTAAGTTAGAGTTTTTTCCGCCTACTTTCCAAGTTATTTGAATGATCGATTAGTATTTCTTCTCTCAATTTTCAATTCTTTAAACATAAAGTTTAAGTACAATATTAGAATGAAAATTATGTGCTGTTTCCTCTTATTTTTATGAAAGATGGTTTTAAATTTGGTTTATTAATGAAAAGATGACTTAGTTGCCTCTTCCTGATATTTTGTTCAATGAACAGCCCAAAAATGATGACATCACAGATTCTAGCTGTCATCCTCTGAAACAGGAGGTTGGTTTCTCGGCTGAGGGGATAAATTCAAACAGATCTTGTTCAATTAGTGTACAGACGGGAAAAGATAATAAGAGGGGGTTTTATTTAAAAGAACCAATGTTGGTGCAAATTTTTCCCTCAACTTGTGTGGACAAGGAAAGACATCATTATGTACAAAAGCTTGATATGCAGGTAGTTTCTCTGGTTTCACATAAAATAGGTAGTTAAATGTCATGTATGTGACCAACTTTGATTTGAGTTCGGATTAGGTTGAGAAGAGAATGAAAAGAATAAAGAAGAACTAGAACAGAAAATCATATTAGAGAGGTTCAGAGATAGAAGAGATAAAAGCAGAATATTGGAGGATAGGTAATTTTTTGTGTCTTCATTCATTGATTAGGAGCAATTCCTGATATGCTATCTTATATAGTGAGTAGGATATAGTACATGGCAGTTGTCTTTGACATGACAAATTAGCATAACAATAAAGATTACTGGGGCTGACTTAGCCATTTAGGGAAGGATAAAATCTGCTCTTAAAACCATAGATTACTACTAATTTATTGCAAACCTGGCTATTAAGTTCAGGCCACTGATTTTGTTCTCTCTTCTCATGTACACTAATAGATAATATGTACTTGGGAAAATGGCTAGGAAAATTGATACAGCATTTTGAATATTGTTGTAGAATGCACAACTGGTAGTTGCAATAGAAATGAAGTCCCATACTGAACTTCTACTCATCCAAATGGCTAAGTTTGGACAGAAGCTAGCTTATAAAAGGCTTTCACTTGATGAAATCACAATCAGACGTGTTTCCCTTAGCTTTTTAAGTGAGTTTTTGTAGTTGCTAAACAATTGATAACCTGCACCTTTTCTCTCTGACATTAAACAGCCCACAAATGTTGTTGTTAACAATGGAATATCAGATGCTTTGAAACATGGGGATGGCGGTTCAAATGCTATGATAAAATCAAGCAGTTTGGATTCACCAATTTTGAGTGGAGACTTTGAAGAAAATAGCGCTATGGTGATAAAATCAGAACCGGGTGAAAAGGTGAATGTATCGTAGCTATTACAACTTCTTCAAATTTACTCACTAAATTCCATTGTCATGGACAACAGAATCATTATGTACGTTATTATTGATGGTCCAAATGAGTAGGGAATGAAAAGTTGAGTTAAAACAATAGGCTAAGAGATTTGCATGCTAAATGCAATTGGTGGATTATCAGTTTTTTTTTTTCTATATTTGCATCATTCTGGATCGGCTCCACATGTTTTCACCGAACCGGCACCACTGATCCCGTTGTCATATTCACTAGTACAGTACCTGTTTGGCCAAATCCAGACATGCTATATTTTACTATGTTTGGTCTGAATTTGAACATGATCCCTATAATGCTGAGTGTTTTGAGTTTCTTCACCTATAAACTGCAATTCAATCCTATTGTTGAAGATTTATTGAATGCTTATGGGTGCCCAATGACTTGAATTTTTTGTCAAAGGCCTATTTAGAAGCGTTTGAAAGAACAGAATTTTGTTTTAAAACTATAGGTAAAAGCAAAAAACCAATCAAGAATACCTATACAAGGAAAATTATTGAAGAAAACATTACAGCTGGTCTTTCTTTTTCAGATTATTTTCTTCTTACAAGCACTGAATAATGATAAGTAAATGCGAGCTTCATTTTCCAGTTTATTATGTCTATTTACTAATCAAATGTTTCTTTGAGCAGGATGTATATTTTGAGGAGGTCATTGCTGCAAAAAAATTGAAATGTTCAAATAAACTCAACGAAACTGAAAATGCTGATATAGGATTATGCAATTTTAATGTCCATAATTGCCAGGAAGAACTCTATGAGTGTTCTTCGAATGGAACAGACGAGACTGCCACAAAAGAACCCCACGAAGGACCACTTAATTTTACTTCAAAAGAAACAGATGAGCCGACCATGAAAGAAGTTACTGAAAGGGAAGATAGAAAAGAGAGAAATCCTCTTGATGTATTTAAAGTTGAAAAAGAAAACTGTGCCTTAACTTTGCTTCTGGAGCAACAAGAAGAAAAGTGTAGTAATGCAATTATGTTACAACCTAAAGAGGAAGTCGCTTCTAGGCCTGAAGTTGAAATGAGTGTAGTGGCTGGTGACAAGAAGAAGTTTAACTTTAACTTGTCCCGGGATTCGCAGAATTTGAGTCAAGTTGGTATTACTAAAATGATAGTTGATTCCAGTTCGTCTTTCATTTTGAATGGTAAGAAAAGGCAAAAATCAGTTGCGACACCCAGTTTGAATCCAGAGTGGAAGACCATAAAGCGTGAATTAGGTGAGAATGGTGATGAAAAACTAAATTCATATTCTTTGCCATGGAAGAAAGCAAAGAATGGTTGGAATATTCCATTGATATCAGAGTTTCCAAGTGATACAACTGAAGATGATCCAAGTGCAAAACCGTTGTTGATCTGTGATTCACATGTACAACCAATACCGAGTTATGCTGTTATGGAGAAAATGAAAGTACCGGATTTGCGGAAAATAGCAAAGTCTCACAAATTGAGCAAGTATTCACAGCTTATCAAGAAAGAACTAATCCAAATGTTAGCTTGTAAAAATGGTGAACTGGAAACTAATATGGATGTCTGAATTTGGTGTACGTAGGATAAGACTCACAGGTGTTTTTTGTATTTTTCTTTCCCTAATACCGTATGCCTGGCAGTGTGGCCTTTTGTAATATTTGCAACCTATCGACTCGAAACAGCTGCAACTATTCAAATTGCATATGTCTCGTTCTGTTAGTGATAATTCTTGTAAATCAAACTTGATTGTAACAACATCTATAATGTAAGCTAGCCTGTAAAAAAACTTACAAAAATAGTTAAAACAAACTTGCCTTTATATAAACTCACAAAACTAATAACAACAAACTAGCCTTTACATAAACTCAACAAAAATAATTGACATCTTAAAACTGAGAAACTGATTAAACATAAAACACTTTCTTTCACTTGTTCACTTCTACCATTAAAATTACTATATCATAACACTTTGAAAATGAACAAAAAAAGTAGAAAGTTTAGTTTTGCACTCTTTTTAGCATGGTTTTCTTCTTGGAAAAATTAATTACTAAATAATAGTTGTAGAGTCGTTCTACCCGAAAACTACTAGTACGAATAGTCGAATATTTAACAACTTTAACTAACAAATCAACTGACTCATTCAAGCAAGTCACAATCTAACTCACACGATATTAAGCTTTTGGATTTTTTTTTATAATAAGTAACAGTTATTTATGTTTAAACTTTTGAAAATTCCATTTTGTAAATGCCCATCTCTGTGTATTTCAAATTTGATAAATTTGGAGTTCATTAAAAGCCAAATTTTAATTTGACAAATATTACTAAGTAAATCATTCATTTCACTTTCACTAGTTATAATCTAAACTTTACAAAATTTTGCGTTAGCTTCAGAAAGAGGTGATGGCGCTTCTATCAGGCCATTGAAGATATTGTCCCTTTTTATTTCAACTCCCTCTCCTAGTAGGATATTTCTGTCCGGAAGCTGGCTGTCCCCGCGAGCTCCAAGCCTGCGCAGGCAGGCCTATACCGCATGCGCATAGCCCATGCGGGCTTGTTTAGCTCTGTCCAACAACACTTTCACTGGTACATGCAGTACCTCGTACTCATGGAACAAGCCACGTGGTTTTTGATTCCTCTTATGCCACATCATATTTTCGGTACTCTGGCCCCACCAGTAAAATGGTCCAACTATTTAATTCTTCCATTTTAAATCCGATTTAACTGGTCTTGGCTCAGTAATAACTCGTGTCACCTTATAGAATTCCGTAATATCAAGCCGTTAAAGATTTACCTAGTTCAATCTCCTACACAAGAATTGACTGGCTCACTATTTCAGACTGATATGGAACTCGATGACTTTGATCGATCATATTAGCTCTCTAGAAAGGGCATATGATCCACTGATATTCGGAATGTCATGTGCCTATGACTTGATCTTGTTTCTGCAATAGTGACCATTACAATGAACTCCAACCATCAAGGTTAAGGACCTGTTAGGACCTTGGCCCGATGAAGATTCATACAAATTTCAGATCAAGGATTAGACAAGAGCTTGTTGGACTCATCTCAATGATTGCTAAGCAAACAATGAGTTAAGGTTTTTGACGATGATCAAAGATTATGAAAGCAACCAATAAGTCAATATTGTAGTCAACACTTTATTCTAGTTAATTAAGGTTAGTCAAGTTTAGTTTAAAAAGCCTGCTGACTTAGTTACTTAGGATAAACTATGTTGAATACTGGTTACTAAGTTAGTAACTCAACACAACGAGAAATGACATAACGCAGCTTCCACCTGTCATAATTTTGCTAAGTATTTATTAGTTTACGTAAGATAACATTATATGCTTTTAACTCTTTTACAAGGACGTAATATTCCTTAGATTGATTCGTTGGAGATCCCTAAGATGAAGTGGCATTGTAATAAAAAAGGTATATTCAAGTGAACCCAAAAGAGAATAGCTATTACTGCGGAGTTGTCGGACTGTCTATAGTAAAGCCTAAGGTTTTCAAGTGACTTTCTTGCCGCATTCAAGAGCCATGAGCACTACACTGCAACGTCACAAAAGGCTTAGCCAAGCATAACACTCCAAGTAGCAGTTCGCACTCAATATCGCCAAAGTAGAATCAAGAGGTTTTCATAGCTGGCTACAACAAGTTTCAACTGTTTAATCTCGCAGTTTATCGTATTAATCTCGCACATCAACAACCACAAATCTCTCTCACAACTGATTCAAATCCGTCTCCAACGGGAAGAATTTTGAATACTGAATGAGAAGAGAAATTGAAGATTAAATGAGTTGAAATACAAGTTTGCAATGACTGCATCATCATTCTCCTAATATATAAGACTAAAGGCAACATTCAAACTTGGTGAATACATCTAGAAGTTCCTAAGTGATAAAGCTCTATCAAATTGATCTAACAAACAAAGAAATTCCCAAAAGCTAAAAAACCATCTTTTACAATCCTATACGTTCTTAGCTTAGCAAAGTAGATCACTGAATTAAATTAGATCCTTTGTATGGAAAGAAAAAATTCATAAGTTGTTCTCTTAGAGTCTTATTCAATATCTTAATTATAGTAGTTTGATAAGGGTACTCAAACTATTTGAGTGGTAATTAGCTTTGTAAGGTACTTGCTATAAAATCTACTCATTTTAAGGCTTCTCCACTTGGTTAAAGGAGTTTAAATAGTGGATTAAATCTCGCAGAAGGAATCCAAGGGACTAGAGGTAGGCGAGAGGCTGAACCCGTATAAATTTGTTGTTTGATTTCTCAAACTCTATCTCTTTACTTTTGCCCAGCATAATTGTCATTCAATCAACACACATATTTCTTATATGTGTTTTGATTAAGTGTTTATTCATAGCAGTGTTCACCTTTAGATTTCACAGTTTAGAGTCAAAGTTCCATGGCTTATAATAATTCGTATATCCACGGTACTTCACACACACATCTCCTTTGCAAAGAAATGTCTGTTACCAAACATCCTCTATTTGATGGTCAACATTATTCATTCTGAAAAAATAGAATAAAAATTTAAAGCAATCGCAAAGCATGCTAACCATTGAAAATGACCCCTGTATCCCTACTAAAATGAGAAATGGTAAGAGGGTTCATGTGAACTCTAAGAACTATGATAACTCTGATCTCCAACTCTTGAAAGAGAATGTAACAACTATTAACTACTTACATAGTGTGAGCGAACGATGTTTTTCCCGCACAAACATTGCGAGGCGCTGGACCCGTGAGATGGGGAATAGGGGTTTTTGAGAATGACAAAAATATAAGTTTTGGAAAGACACAAGGCCTAAACCTTTAGCCTATGTTATGGAGTCACCATCCGGATCAGCTCTTTAGGGAAATTCGGTACAACTTAGGTTCATTAAGCCTGAATCGACCATAGTATAGAGATTCAGGTTCGGATGAGTTGCCTACTTCATTGTTATTTGAGTTATAATTATAAGCAAGTCACCTCCTTTGAGATATTTAGATTATTTTTCTAGTCATTTTCTAGTTTATGTTAACATTTTATAACATCCACATGCGAAAAGTGATAAACAAATAATAGAATGTTCTAAAGTAAATAAATAGGCTTCCAACCTAAGGAGGTAGCGTAAATCATAATACAAAACTGAAGGTATATAAATGGTCCTAAATACATTTGATCTACGAATACATTTTATTTACAAAATGTGATAACCAAAGGAAAATAAACCTAACATACATCTAGCCTGAACCTACCTGTATCCACAAAGTTTAGAACAAGATATAACACAACATTATGTCATAGTTAGTGTGCAAAACAAGCCACAGCTAGAAGTATAAGTTAGATTAGGGTGATCGCGAACTGATGGACTAAAAGTGGGAAATTCAAGTTTCACATGCGCTTTTATTTGGAAAAGATTGATTTTAGACTCGACTTATTACCAAATCTTATTATTTTCAATGATAAATAGCATATGTTTGGTTAATTATCAGGGAATATGTGTTTCTCATCATGGGGAAAACCTAAAACAGTGCAAAAAATATTAAAAACTAGGTTGAAACAAACAAGCATTCTACCTAGGGGCTGGACTGGTACCCTCCAACTAGTCAAGACTAGCCTCATGATGAGGTCAGTACCGACCTGGTAAGGTGGATTCGGTTTAGATCGGATCAACCACCTCCCAAAATGGAAGGGGACAGGTCGATCCCAATGACTGGACCGGTAGCAGTTTGATTGAGCCGTATCGTCCTAGCCAATAGGGTGACATTGACCTTAGGTCGATGTCATTTTAGTGGTCTGGTCGGGTACCATTTTGATGCTCAAATCAGACCCCAAAAAGCATGAAAATTGCAAAATAAACAAGAAATCACACCAATAGTCTCCAAAAGCTCAGAATCTTACCCCTTTGACGTGACTCCGTGACTTTAGGAGTCAGAAACACCAAAAAAGATCCTTGAAGCCTTTTTGGTTGATTTTTGGAGAAATAAGGTTGAAATTTTGGTGAAGGGAAAAGGAAGTCTGAAGGGTTAGATTTTAGTCTCCAACCCCTAGATCCTTAGAAGAATGAATAATTTTTGGAGAAAAATCAAATAAAAAAGGAAGTGGAGCAATCTTTCTCTATGTTTTTTATAAAACACTAAAAGAATTTCTCTCTCTAATCTCTCACCCAACTTTTCTAAAAGTGGCAAAAAGTCCATAAAGTAAACCTCATTTTAGGCTTATATAAGGGTGTAAAAAAGGGTAAAACGGATTAAAGTGAGGGGTATTTTTGGAAATGAGATGTAAAAAGGGCTGAAAAATCAGCCAAAACTAACCTTGCATCATGTTCAAGGCCAATATTGGTCCATTCTATCAACCGTTAGGCCAAGACCAGTCTGACTTTCGGGATCATTCCGATGAGCAAACTGGTACCAGCCCAATCTTAATGCCGGGTGCAGAAAAAGCGCACTATTTTAGATTTTTGTGGTTTGGTTTTTGGTGTTTTTCCGATATTTTCGAATGGTTTTGATGATTTGGAAGGTTTTGGTTCTAACGATTTTGGATTTTAAAGGCTCGAAGATCTCTCTCGGATGTCTCATAACCCCATTGTAGATCACTTAAAATGGAGAGTAAGTGAAAATATTTCTTTTCATCGCTTCACAAGAGGGATCTAAAATGGTGCTCACAAGCTGCCCCTCATGTGATCACCACTGATATATAGGTTAGGATGGTCACGCGAAAAGAGCAAGGGATAGAAACCATACCTTTGTTGGCAGGAGGTGTCAAAGTTTACCTAAAGGTGGGAAAGTGCACCTTTTGGAACTTTGTTAAGATTAACTTCTAAGATTAAAGCACCTAGTCATTGCCTTGGATAATACGATGTATCTGTTGACCTTATAGTCTTAAAGTGAACCGTTTAGGTTGACTCTTAGGTTTAAAGCGCCCGGCTACCACCTTTGAACATAATTTGTTTGTCTGTTGACTATCAGTTGAGTATGATAAGTGTATAGTTACACTTATTATCTTGATATTTTTACTCATAAAATGATGAGGTTTAGAGTCATTTTATACTTCATATAAAAGAATTCACGTGGTATGTAGTTGTTTTTTATGCAAGTGTAGAAACTAGGTGAATCTTGGGAGTGAAATGATCAAAGATGGAATTCTATGCAAAAAGAGTGAAAAAGGTGCAAAAAGATGCATGGAATGCAAGGAATTGGCTTAGGATCAAA
>CATIWQ010221953.1:0-22511 GCA_949673415.1 Euphorbia schlechtendalii | reverse complement strand
ACTTCAGTGGGTATAAAGAATTAGGAAGAAACCCTTTTTATTATGCTAAAACTTCAACTTGGAATTTGTAATTTGGTAGTGTTTAGGGGTTGTACTACCCTACCCTTGTTGTGAAATTTAATTTTTGATGGCATTTTACTTTGTCTGTTGATATTTGATACAGAACAATGATTACATTTTTATTGGTCATATTTTCAAAAAAAAAAAACGCCACCATCGTTCTTCTCTCTCGCCGCCGTTCTTTCCTTCATAACTCTGCTCTTTACCTACTATTCTTGTTCTTGTTCAACACGGACTAAGGGATTTAATATAAAAGCATAAAACAGGTTAGTTGATTGCTTGATTTTTGTTCTATGGATTGGATTTTGAATTTTGGGGATTTCTTACCTAGATTTTTTTAAGACTGAAAAAAATGAATTGCGCAAGTAGGTGCAGCAGAATCGTGTTCACTTCTTTCCAGTGGACCATGTGACACTGTAATATCTAAAATTAATAGGCAGAAGTGATGAAACTGTAAGTGACTACTTATTAAATGCGACCAATTCACTTGTTGGTTGATTGAACGAGCTATTGCAGGTAGCAAGGATAGAAAATCCTATTTAAAAGCAAACAAGATGTTTGTAGACTATAGTGATTGTTATATTTAGGAATTCTTCATTTTCTTTGGATTGAGGTCGTTATCAGTTCCTTCCCTTTTCTTTCATTTTGTTTTTTTATATATATTATTATTCTCACAGTTAGTTAAATTGTTTTTAGGTTGATGAGATTGTTAATATGAGTTATCCCCTTAGAAGGCAGATATCAAGATGCTCCTGCATGCATTAAGAGGTGCCTTGTCATTGACTTATTACTACGTAGAGAATATAATATAGACATATTTTCCCTTGAAGGGCCTTGTCTTTTTAGTGTATACAGTGTTTCCAATAAGATGATGTGTTTTCTGATGGCGAAGCAGATGAATCTGTTTCTTCAAAAACTTGACAAGTAGAAACTGCCAGTTCAGAACCTAAGAATAAACCAGATCAGGTTGCAAACCTAACACATTTATTCGAAAAATTGTCTATCGGGGAAACAGCGAGTCAATCTGCTAGTCAGCTTAAAAATGACGGTGTGAGTGGAGATGGCTCAAGCCATGCCACAAAATACTCAGAAAGTGAATTCAAAGCAATGGTTGTAGATGCTTATGTTTTCACTTTTGGAGATGAAGACGACTACGGAAGTGAATGAAGACTGACTCTGGTGTGTTAAAGGATACTCTATACATAAAAGTTGGCTTGCAAATTAAATTGGCACTGGAACTCGGTTATGTTGCTCTTCATTTGTAATCCATTTGTTTTGTGGGAAAGTTAAATTGTGTTTAAATGTTGGTGAATAATTGTTGCACTGAATCGGGCCATGATAAATTGTTGCATAAAAGAAATGTATATTATTAGAGTACTATTTGTTAATTTCTTCTTTATAGATTTTACATAGTTGTGTGCTTTATAAAGATTTATTAGTAATATTTCATATTATACGGGAAATGTTATATTAGTCTAGTTAAGACTTGAGTCTTTATGGGTTTCATTTTATTCCATGAATTGTTACTTATCTCATTATGAAAGATGATTTATATTTTAACTTGGGTATATGTATGCCTATTTAACAGTTTTGTTTAAATCAATATGTTTTTCCCCTAAGATGTATATAGCGTTTGCATTGCCTTGAAACTTTCATTGGAGATGGTAGCTCGAAAGATAAATTTTAAATTTGTTAATATCTGTAGTTTTTGCTTCAGATTCCGAACTAGGCGCTTATATATCTTGTTGGTTTTACAGTTAAATCTTTGATTGTAGTTTGAAGGAAGACAAGCCACATGGTTCAACTGGTGGGCTTTATAACTTCAGAGATTTGATCATGGAGGATAATCCTGTATTTTTTCGGCTTAAATTCTTTTCTTGTTAATCTTTTTTAGTCTCGGATAATCTTGTTGAATTGTGATGTTTGTTCTTCTTTTGCAGTCCCATATAATGTTGTTGAATGTTTGCTGCAGTTTCCCACTCCTAGAAATGCTCGGTATTCACACTCTTTCATAGTACATCTGCTTAAACTTCTTGAATTCATTTGGATGCTTCTTTTTTATTCTTATTCCAAAAATTTCCTTCGCTCGATGATACAACTATTTTTCTTTTTAGCATAACTTCTGAATTCTCTTATTGTTTATAATTGTGGGCAGAGGCTCACAAAAGCTATGGTGGAGTAGGAACTATTCTAGGTTGGCTAATTGGTTGAAGCCTTCTGCAAGAAAATTATGTCCATGGTTTTTTAATGAGCTCTGAATTATCTTTTCCCTGTAGGTTTCTGCTGAGTTAGTAAGC
The DNA here is from genome assembly GCA_949673415.1 of Euphorbia schlechtendalii. Taxonomy (NCBI): domain Eukaryota; kingdom Viridiplantae; phylum Streptophyta; class Magnoliopsida; order Malpighiales; family Euphorbiaceae; genus Euphorbia; species Euphorbia schlechtendalii. The sequence goes on along the minus strand of CATIWQ010221953.1, from coordinate 20,154 downwards.
CAATTTGGTGAATTGATTACTGATTTTGTCACTAAAGAACTGTTACACTATATAGAGAAACCAGAAACTTTTGTACGTTCAAATTCAAATATTCTCAACTCATATATATATTAGAAGTTCACTAGTGCAAAAATGGTCAATCGATGCCACTTCTCCTTCGCTTTGCTGCTTGGCCGTCTGTATTTGGTTTTTTTCAGGTACTACCTCTCTAGGGTTTTCTCTCTCTTTCTCTTTTATTTTCTTTTTTTCTATGTCATATATTTTGTGCGCTTTGTTCCTTCAATCCTGTTTGAAGATTTTGATTTTGATCTTGTTAGTGTTCGTCTAATGAGGTGATAATCTAAGTTTTTTTTGCAGTTAGATGATAATCTAAGGTGATAATCTGAGTTTTTTTGCAGTTAAATTGTGTTATAACCTTAGTTAATGCCAAACATGTTGCTTTTCATCTCAGTGAAGTCAAACCAAAGGGAGTAGTCAATGAGGCTGTTTAGCAGATTGCTTATGATTGATCAGGTTATTTTTTCCTTACCAGGTTATTTAGATGTTGACTGAGAATGTTGAAATCATATGAACTCTAGAGAAATCGATATTGGATTCTCATTTTTTCTATATTTGAATTCTTAATAATTATGTTTAGTTTTGTTTAGTTTATTCAATGCTTTTGACAAATTAGAAGGTTGGTTTGATTGGATAGTGTCGAATTTGAAAACGATCCACGTTAAGATCATAAATATTGATTTATGGATAAATATTTGCTCAGGTCTCTCATCTTTTGTGTATGTGTAATTAATAAATGTGATTCTAGCAGCTTCTGTGCATGATAAATGGAACTAAAGGGGCTCCCTTCAATCTAATTTTATAGGAATTAAGTATCAATTAATAATGGGAAAAAAAGTATTTCGGACGGTTCTTTATTAAGAACCGTTCATATTTCTCTTTACGAATGGTTCTTTATTAAGAACCGTCCGTATTGCTCTTTACACAACTGAAAATATCGGTTTCGTGATGAAAATAGCGTTCGGGATGGTTCTTTACTAAGAACCATCCAGAATGCACCTTATTCGGGACAGTTCTAGTGCCTGACCAATTGCGTCACGGCCTGTACAGATGGTTCAAAACCGTCCGGAAAAGCCAAAAATAACAGTCCCGAAAAGCCCATTTTGCACTAGTGTTTCCTTCCGACACGAAACTACTAAAGTGTCGATGAAAGACTTGGTTATATTAGAGTGCGCAGTTTTGCAATTACGGCCAAAGTTTCCGATGTATATGTTGGAATCCATCACTAGTCTTACTACACATAAAAAAGCTAGAGTTGCAGGTGCAAATACGATTTGTGGGATTATTTTAGGTGCGAAGAACCAACTACCATATCAATATAGTCCAAGAAAGAAATTTAACTTTATGAGAGGAGTATATATGAAGAGAGCAGGATTGGTTAAAGAAGACGAAGGAAGATTTACATTTCTACCGTATGGGGTAAGGGTAAGGAAGCTAAGATCGACAGATGGATCTACTTCTCTAGAAAACCAATTCGATGAAGATAATGAAGAGGTACAAATCGGAAGTAATGAACCAAGACAAGCCTCCGAGAGTAGACATGATACTTGGAGAGGAAAGTTCATCAAAGATGTAGATCAAGCATGCGTAGATATAGCCTCCATATAGCAAGATGTTCATCAACTAACGAAATCCAACATTTCTTTGAACCTCAAGTTGAATACATACTTCAGAATGAAGAATTTGGATATCTCACCGAGTCCTCCAGATTCAAGTTCGGATGATTAAAATGGGTTCAATTTCTTTTTTCTTTTCTTTTGTTTTCTTTTCATTTATGTGTGATTAGTTTAGTTTTAAATTTTAATATGGTCTCTCACAATGAGGACATTGTGTTCTTTAGTGTGGGGGGCATTTTTTTAAAAAAATAAAAAATCCCAAAAATCCAAAAAAAATTAAATAAATTAAAAAATTGAAGAATTTAAAAATGTTTTGATTTTGTGTTATTTATACATTATCTATAACTATACTGGAATAACATATGTTACAAGGTTATTGTGAGTGTTAGGTATTTCAAGTTTGATGTTAGTGCAAATTTCGAAAAAAAATATTTCGAGTTTGAGCGCATGTTGTGAGTGTGAGTGCTTTACAGCACAACATTTAGCATTTGGCAAAGATGAGTTGTGAGTAACATTCAAAGCAACATTCCAAGTAGTTTCGATATATATTTCAATGCAACATGAATTAGAATAAGTTGTATAGTTTTAGTTTAATGCTATCGATAAGTTAGTATTGGAGTAATATCTAATAGTGTTCTTACTATGAGTTTTATATGCTATTCTCGAATATGTCCTATAAGTATTGAGTGTGTTTAAAGTGTTGGGAAACTATAGCCATGATACTTTGAAAGTGATAAATAAAGGATGAGGGTATTAAGAGAGAAAAAATCAAAAGATAGAGAGGATAACCAATGAGTTATGCAAAAGGTGAGGAATGGTATAGAGCAGAAACTGCAACCATTCAATGAGTGAAAAAGAAAGAAAAACTACCATAGCACGAAAAATGGGTGCAAAGTACAAATCTGTACTTCAAAAACATATGCTTAAAAGAAAAAATGAGAGAAAGTGGTATGGAGCATAAAATGTAACCACTAAAAAAAGGGGAGAGTGGTATGGAGCATAAAATGCAACCACTAAGAGTGTTTAGCATCCTAGGTTACCTAAAAATGCCTTGAGATCAAACTTTTTAAATTGTGCTCCTTTTGTCCTTTATACTTTATACTATACTTAAGAGAAGGAAATATTCAAGTGAGCACATAACACTTATATGAAGACGCAATTTGGTTGACACTCCATTAAGAGCAAAGGTATGTAACTGAACAATATAAATTGCACGTTACTAATTTGTGAGAAATTTCAAAATTTTACTTCAACTTTATGCAACGTGGAAATGTGGTACTCACTACAATAGTCTTTCACCAAATGAGGTACGAACTTGAATACTATTTAAGACACTTCTGTTATGTTTACCTTAAAGACAAGGCAAAAGTTAAGTGTGGGGGTGTGATAAGTGTATAATTACACTTATTTTCATGATATTTTCAATTACAAAATGATATGGTTTAGAGTAATTTTATTCTTCATATAAAAGATTTCACGTGGTATGTAGTTGTTATTTATGCAATTCAGAAACTAGGTGAATCTTGGGAGTGAAATGATCAAAGATGGAATTCTATATACGAAGAGTGAAAAAGATGCATGGAACATAAGGAAATGGCTCAGGATCAAAACTATCAAAGATCGGCAAAGTTGCAAAGAATAAACATGAAGAAAAACACATTTCACTATTTTGACATCCATTCGCGGTCACGACTTGTCTCTCTTCATGAGCATAAAGTTTCCAACCAATAGTCACGATGGTGACACATATATCACGCTTGCGACTTGTGACAGTTATTGGCCAACTCTTCTCAACTACTAACCAGCAGATAAGAACTATCAACCACCATCAACCATCATCAACTGTCAGATGAAAAGACACCTTTTGGAAGTGATCCAATCATGAAAAGGTACCTTTCCATTATGGATGAGGATGAAACTTTGCATCCAATCATATTGAAGTGATGCAACCCTTCGCCAATGGACACGACTCTTCATTTAGATAAACACAACCCTTCGTACTCTATAAATAGGGTTCAAAATCAACCATTTTCATGGCACATATGGTGTGTGTGGAATGATAGTGCATGACAATAGATGATATGCATTATACACACTGGAGAGTGAAAATAGTATAGATTTCACTAGTTCAAAGTTGTAGTGAGAAAAATGTATAAGTGATTCGATACTTATTTCTATTACTAGATTTCTACACAAATTCGAGCGATCGTTATATGAGTGTAATTGCAAAGCACTTATCAATAAAAGTTGTTGTTCTTCAACATTCATTTGTTCGATATTCACAAAGAATAGTATCCTAGTAGAGTTTGTGTATGAGTCGAGATCGAATTCAAAGTAAACGTAGGAATTGCGGGAATTGATGACTCCCATTAGAGAGTGGATACGGTTTGATCAACTTTAGCTTTCACTTGCATACCTTACAACTTTACTTTGTTTTCTACTTATACTTTCTATTTTGAAATTTATGATATGTCTACGTGTCATAACGAGTATTTCATCTTGCGTCATTTATATTAATCAATTTATATGCGTTTGAGTTAACTTTAAGAGTGATTTAGGGGTTAACAAGATTGTGTAAAATCACTGGATCTGTAATTAGAGCGTTGTTTAGTGAGCCAACATTTTTGGAGTGGTACCTTGCTAAATATGGCTATGTGAGAGGGACCCGTACTAAGCATATTAATATTGTTATCCAGGTTTTTTATAAGTGTCATAATTCATTTTCCCTAGATTTAGAAAAGTCATTTCATGTGTTTCTCTACAATGAATTATTGAATATTTGGGCATTTAGAACCGTATTTGTTGAAGTTATCTAGTGTATGAAATATCTTTGACGATTTTGCATTTTTTTCTCTACTATACTTGTTCTTAGGGAAAATCTTTATAGTTTACATCTTCTCTAATCTGTTCATGCATCTATCTATTCATCATCCTACCATCTAATCCCTCCAATACAAATTATCTTATTTCTTTAGTTCCATAACTCTAGGTGGTCCTTAGAATCGAATTCCTTCCCTATGTGATCAATATCTTTTAAAACTACATCGTAATTATATACTTGCAGTGGTCATCATTTTTCTATTTGATAAGTTATATTGACAACACCTGTTTGTATTTTTAACTTTTATATTATCAGTAGAAATGTGGTCAACAAGGTTTTTGGCACCGTTATCGGATATAAGCCTATCGGAACGAGTATAGTCAAAATCTTGCGATTAGTTACCTCTTAGAAAAGGTTGAGTCTCATGAAGGTCATGATAGTGTACTCTCTAAGAAATTAGAAGATTTATCTATTGAGTTAACATTTGTAAAGCAAGTATGGGTTCCTCATCCAATCAATTCAATTACTTTGAATAACCACTCACATACTTATGTTAGAAAGTCACCAAAAAGAAGAAAGTGAGAAGGCTTGAACGAAAATCATTGTGTGGATTTTATGGAAAGAAATGACATGTCACAACTATGTGTAGACATAAAAATGGTTATTATGATGATTATGACTAGAGTAAATTAAACACTGCTAAGAAAATTTGATTGTTTTCTAGATGAGCCTGAGATCCGACGATGACACAAGAATGTTAGATTTGGATATAATTGCTTGATGTATATGACAGGTGGTGAAAAGCAGTTTATTATATTGAAGAGAAAGAGAAATGGAAGTGTCAGTTTTGGAAATAATAAAAAATGGAAAGATTAATGTAATAGTATAGTGCATCATGGTTCTTTTAAAATTTCGTGTTTAGATAGATAGTATGGTATGGTATGATTTTTTAAAAATTTAGTTTCATTTAAAGGAGAACCACCAAATCCGTGGTTCTATTTTCATGGTTCTTGGAACCATGAAAAAACCATGACAGAACCATACCATGAAAATAACCATACAAACAACAAGTGAATTTAAGTTAGAACTATACCATACCATGAAAAAACCATGAACCAAACAAGGCCTCAATTGTATAACAAAGTCAGAAGAGTTATTTTTGACTTAGCAAGATGTTGGTGAATAATATCAAGACTGATTCAACTATTCTTTATTCTCCTAGAATCAACAATATCTATATGATTGATCCATCCCTCAGATCAAGAAATGTTTACTTGGTTTCGCAAGATAAAAAATCTTGGTTATGGCACATAATACTTGGCCATATTCACATGATAAATCTATCAAAACTGGTGAAGAAAGGAATAGTTAGTGGTCTTCCTTTTATCGGATTTGAGAAGGATAAACTTTGCTCATCATGTGAGTATGGATAGCAGTTTTGAAATTCATTCAAATCATTAAATAGTATATATTCAAAGCATTCATTAAATTTACCACTTTTGGATATTTTTGGCCCAGTTCAACCAATGAGTTTGGGTGGTAGAAGATTCACTCTAGTTGTTGTAGATGATTTCACTCGATTCACATGGGTAGCTTTGCTAACTAGAAAAGATTAGACTTTTGAATTCTTTTCTACATTATTCAATCGGATTATGAATGAACAAGGAAGTAGAATTATTAAGATGAGAAGCTACCATGGAAGAGAGTTTGAGAATATATTCTTCAAAGAATTGTGTTCCAGGCATGGAATCGATCACAACTTCTCTGCTCCCTATACACTATAGTAGAATAAAGTTGTTAAAAGAGAGTATAAATAAATTATTGAGATGGTTAGACCAATTCCAAATGACAACAACTTGCCAAATAATTTTGGGGAGTAGTTGTTAACACAACATGTTATACCTTAATAGGGTTCTAATCCATCCTATTTTGGAGAAAACACCATATGAGTTTTGGAAGGGGTGTAAGCCAAAAATTTCACATTGCAGATTGTTTAGATGAAAGTGTTTTATTTTAAATACTAAGGAGTAAGTAACCAAGTTTGATCCAAAGTCAAATGAAGGAATCTTCTTAGGTTACTCAGCAAGAAGTAGAGGTTGTAGAATCTTTGTAAAAAGGATTGGATTTCTTAAAGAATATACACATGTAGATTTGGTTAAGGACAACATATTGCTATAAAAGATAAAGATGATGATGTTCACAAAGTAGTTAATGTACCTGAGATTCCTAGTTTAACACTAGCAAAAGATCCGAACAACATTAAAGAAGATAATGATCAAATTCAAGAAATCAATTTCAACAATTAGCAAAATCAATAACAACAAACCAATTTGGAGATTCAAATAGCAAACCCATATCTTCTAAGAGAGATAAAGACTCATTGAAATCATCTCATTGATCGAATTGTTGATGATGTTCATAATCTTGCACTGATAAGAGGTCAACTCAGCTTAATGATAATTCATCATGTGTTCATCTCTTTGAATGAACCTAAGAAATTTTAAGATGTTGAATATGATGATTATTGGATGATAGCTATGCAAGAAGAGCTTGATTAGTTCAAGTGGAATAAAGTGTTGGATTTAGTTCCCAATCCAAGAGGAAAGTCTACTATTGGAACTAAATGGTTCAAGAACAAGCTTAATGAAGATGGAAATGTTGTAAGAAACAAAGCCAGACTTGTTGCCCAATACTACAATCACCAAGAAGGAATTGATTATGATAAAACCTATGCTCTAGTAGCCAGACTTGAAGCAATCAGAATTCTTTGCTCTTTTGCATCTCATATAAACTTTAAATTGTTTCAAATGAATGTTAAGATTGTAGTTTTTAATGATTATATTCAAGAATAAGTTTATGAGTGCCAACCCCCAGGTTTTGAAGATCCAAAGTTTATAGATCATGTTTGTAACTTGAAGAAATCTTTGTATGGATTAAAGTAGGCACCTCATGCTTGGTATGAAATGCTGACTAAGTTTTTGCTCAGTAAAGGCTATGTTAGAGGAAAAGTAGACACAACTCTGTTTTTCAAGTGCAAGAAGAATGATGTGTTGCTAGTCTAAATTTATGTTGATGATATCTTTCTTTGAGTAACTAATGAAGGACTTTGCAAATAATTTAGCAACTAAATGAAGAACGAGTTTGAAATGTCAGTGATAGGAGAATTAAATTTCTTTATTAGGTTGCAGATCAAGCAAAGTGATTATGAAATCTTTATCTATCAATCCAAATATCCCAAAGAATCTCACTTAGTAGTTATTAAGAGAATTCTTTAATACTTGTAAGGATATATTGATGTAGGGCTATGGTATCCTACTAGCTCAGATTTCACTCCTAAAGGATTCACACATGCTGACTATAGAATAGAAAAGCTTGATCGGAAATGCACTACTACTATATGTCATTTTCTTGGAGAATGTTTAGTCTTTTGGTATAGTAAAAAAAACTTCCGTATCACTAAGTACAATAAAAACTAAGTAAATGGCTTCAAGAAGTTGTGTAACATAACTTTTATGGAGCAAGAAGTAACTAGAAGATTATGGTATAATGTTTAAATGCCTTGAAGTTATATCTGATAACAAGAGCGCTATAGACATATTTAAAAATCCAGTTAAACATGACAAGATGAAGCATGTCACTATAAGTCATCACTTCATAAGAGATCACATGTTAAGGGGATATGTCAAATTGGAGTTTATTCTATCACAAGAACAAAGATTAAATATCTTCACCAAAACACAGTAAAAGAGCAATTCAACATGTTGAGGCAATTGATTGGAATGGTGAATCAAATTTAAAGTGTAATCAGGTTTTATCATGTTAACCTTAAGGTATGCTGACTTAAACTAATAAGGTTACATGTATTTTGCATAGTTTCTTATCTTAATTCAAAAAATTTTCATTCTCCTACTTATTATTTTAAATACTTTGAGCATGTTTCAACTATCTAAATATCACATTTTAAGGTAAAATATAAGGTGGTTTAAAATTTATCTAATCTCACTATTGTTTTCCATCTTGTTGTGTAAGGGATACAGATAGCACAGAGAAGTTTTCTTCAATATAAAAGGTGTACTGTAAAAGGAGGCCGGTTACTTAAAATCCTTTAAATCTTAAACTTTTTCTCAAAGGCAATTTCTCTAAACAATATCTAAGTTCTACAACAATGGCATCCTCGAGTTTAACTCAACCAACCCAGTAAAAAGCCTCAATGGCTCTTGAAGATGGAATGGTGATATTGCAGAGGAATGTAGAGAAGAATATATCAATAAACATCGGGAAATTAGCCAAGGTAACTTTGAAGAAGGATATGTTCCAACAGGATGGAAAATTGACTCAACAATGGAAACAGCAAATCAATTCATTATGCATATTAGGGAAGCGGCTACAAATGAGAACCTATGTTTATGGTTGAAGCAACAATGATTTAGGGGTCTTTTTTACCTACATGTCCCTATTATTCCGATGTTGATTGAGCAATTCTACAAGCATCTTCATTCAATGGTGGGGATGCTTAATCTATTGATGACTTCTGTAGATGGAAAGTCTATCACCATTGCCCTCACTTTGGGTCCCAACTTGCTAAATATGAAGTCGATGGGAATTGAGCTAAGGAAGGTTGGAGATGAAGTATTAGTGATAGTTCCTTAAGAGTTTGAGCACCTTGAGGATTAGGTGAGTGTAGTAATTCAAGCTACTGCTATGTCCTAGAAAGGAAGGGTTGCCCACAAAATCATCACAAAGGTGTAACGCCCCAAGATTTGACCAGTTTCATGTTGTTCCAAGTTCAATGGTGTATTTCTTACTATATCATCCATGATAAGAAATTCAATTAAACTGTATTGATCATTAATCACAAGCAGAAGGTGACTCACTATCTGCACTATGGAAGTCTTATATCAGGAATCTCTATAGCCTACAACATAGATCTAAAAGTGATCTTGAAGAAATTTGCTCTGGCTAAGACAATATTCATTTGATTATGGAGTTCTTTAAGTTGGAATGTAACAAGGAGACCTCTTATAAGAAGGAAGGTGAGAGAAAGAGGAAAAGGAAAATTAGCTTGGGACTTTAAATCATCATCCCTGAAGATATTCTTGAAGAAGATATGGCTTAAGATTTTGAAAGAGCTCTTGGAATGGCACCTTTGGATATGGGAGAAAACAAGACTACTGAGGAAACTAGTGAAGATGATGATCTACCAATTAGGCATTCTATTCCACCATTGAAGTGGGCCAGAAAGGAAAGCCCTAGCAAAGTAGAGCAGCCTATGATAAAGAAGGCCAAGGCACCAAAGAAGTTTGAATTCAAGAAACAGGGAGCCCAACAGAGTAAGGCTAAGAAAGAAGAAGCTCCAAAGAAGTAGAAAGTATAGGAAAAAGTAGCCTAAGAAGAAATAGAAGCCTCGGTTGAGGAAAGGGAATAACTCAAGTTTGAGCTGGTGAAGAAGAAGTGAGGCATTAGGGGAAAGAAATGTAATGCAAATACATCCAGGGTAGTAGAGAAGGCTACATATTTTGAAGAAGATGTGGTTAAGGATACTACTATAGTGGAAGCCTATGATCTAGTAGTAGTAAATGTTGAAGCTACCAAGAAAGTGGAAGTAACAACATAAGAAAAAGTTTTTGATAAAGAGAATCCTCAATCCACTGAAATACCTAAGGACTCAACTGAGACCATCACTGATCAACCACAACCACAAATACAAACACAAACACAACCACCAAATTCCCCGCCTCAAAACTAAGTAAATACTCTTCCTACTTCTCTGATTTCCTTCATTTCTTCTCGTACCCATTCTTCATCCCATACAATAACAAAAATAATGATCATTATGATCATGGTTATATTGCCACTTCTATGCAATCTCTACCTCCTGCTCCTAGCCAAAACAATCCCTCTTCTTCTTCTCAATTCTCAAATACACAAACCATTCCTCCGTCCAACAATTCAACTATTCCTCCTACAAACTAAACACCTTCTATAAACACTCTCATCCTCCTTCTTCACAAAATACCCTTAACCTAGTTGATTAATGGATTAACATTGAAAATTATGGTCAATTCTGTCTACTCACTCAGAATCACACTCAGCTTGGCCATTGTGCTGAGAATTACGCTTAGCCAAGAAATGTAATGGTGGACAATGTAGTTCTAACTACTTCTACATCAAAAATTACAACACCCATTGTTGAGGAAATAATTTATGATTCCAATACAATGGATGGGAGGTTACAACAAAATTCTACAAATCTCTCAAGATTAATGTTGAGCCAAATGCAACCATAACTAGAAAAATAGTTTTACATGATTTGATGAAAAAATCTCTAGTTCCTACTCAACCTATCCTGGTAATATCAGGATCCCCCCCTTTCTAAAGATCCTATCTATTTTGAGGAGTTTAAGAAGATAAGATTTGATCTTCAAGTGATCGAAGTTCAATTGGCTAAGGAGAGTGCTAAGGGTAATGTGGATAGTATGGTAATCATTTAATCTGGCTTGTTTGACTCAACATCTAGGCTTACAGATGCAATTACAACCATTCTTTCTACTATTGTGATAAGAAATATCGTGGTGACAAAGTTAAAGGCTGTACTAGAGGAAGCTAAGTAAGAGCTAACCACTTTGTCAAGTTAGGTGATGATAAAAACTCCTAGTTCTTCAACTTTGAGAAAGAGTAAGTCTAACTAAGGAGAGATACCATCTTGGGATTTAAGTTGTTATTTGGTAAAGTTATTTAGCAAGAGAAGAACATAGACTCCCTTATTAGCTTAGTTGTAAACATTTCCACAATCATGAGATGGTTGTGAAGTTTATTCTCCAGCTGACCAATACCATCACCATGCCTGATATGGTTGGAAGGGAGGTTGAAATTAAGTTCAGGGATGTTCCTCGAGAGAAACAAGCACAAAAAATGAGAAAGCTATCAAAGAGGCAAAGGATGAGGTTTTGAAAAAGATTGGAAGTTTGTATTTTGAAGAAAATTCATAGTTTTATCATTAAGGAGGATGAGCCACCACTCCATGTCAAGATTAATGCCATCTACAATAGCTTAGAAGCATTTGTGATTAGAAATACGGATAACTCTAGGATAATAAGGCTATAGCAATGGCTTGCGTGATAATGGGTCCCAAGATAAATATTACCTTGCCTTTTTTGTTATCTCCAAAGCTAAGCTACACTAAGCAAGTTGAACCTAAGTTCTAAGATAAATATCATATCACCTTTCTGCCTTTCTACCTTTACCAATAAGCTGAGCTAACCTAAGAAAATTGAACTCAAGTCCTTTAACCAGAAATACCTCTTTGATTGAAACAGAAATAACCACTATGCCACTTTTAACAATCTTTCCTTTTTTGTTATCTCCAAAAAGCTAACTCTCCCATTTCTTTTATGCTCCAATGAGATGAACTAAGTTTCATCTCTTATCATATACCTCGAGTAACCACTATCTAAATACAACAATCCAGTGTCATCAGCAGATCCCAAGCTCACCTACAAAATAGTTACATTTTCTTAAGTACCCATGCTATTGAGTTAGGTCCTCTTTTGTTAGCAATGCTTAAATTACTCCAAACACACTCATCATAATAACCATTTTTCTTCCTGCATAACACAATTGCATGTCCAGCCTTCCCGCAAAAGCCACATGCTACTTTTGGTTTAGGCTAATTTGCTTTCCTCTTTGGAGAAGATTTCTTCTCCTTTTTAGAGTTGCGAGTTTGGCCACTCGAAGCTAATCTATTGGCTGGAGGAGGACTCCATTCTTTCTTCAAAGATGTTAAATCAGTAATCAACTCATCTAATTGCTTCATGAGATTGCTGTTAAACCCCTCATGATACTCATCTTTTTCTTGAAGAAAATGGATATCAAGAGATAAGGAAGCAATGGTGTCTTCCAAATCATCACTTCTCCTCACTAACTCCTTAATGTTATTTCCTTACTTATTAGTTAGTTTCATGACATCAAAGGGTACTTGGGAAAATTCTATTATTGAAAAGGGATTTCAGGGTGTACCATAGCTTGAGTTCTCTTCCCTCTGTTAGCAGCGGGATGATTGTCTTTGGAGCCCAATGCTGAGCTCTCACCACTATCTCCATCAATTACCATCAAGAAGAGGTTGGAAGAATCATTTACTTCATCATCAAATGATGAAGATTCTTCAAAGTCACTCCATGGGTAGCAAGCGCCTCATTTTTCCACCCAAACTTCTTCTTGAATCGTCCTTTTTAGATTTAGGATAGAATAACTGGATATGACCTTTTTCACTACAACCAAAGCATTTGATATCTTTTATGTATTCTTTATTTTTCCTTCATCATCTTCTCTTCTATTCTGAGTTGCCTTCTTTTTATTAGGAATTTTCTTCTTGTTAAATTTCCCATCTTTCTTCATGAAGCTCTTAAATCTTCTTGTTAGAAGCGCAATTTACTCATCTGAATCTTCTTTTATGCTATTGTCGGATGAGTGAGCCTTGAGAAAAATTGCTCTGATCTCCTTTTCTTCCCTTTATCTTCTTGGAATCATCATCATATTTTCTTAGGGTCATCCTGTGACGCCTATATGCTCATCAAAGCTATAGGTCTTTAAATCATTAGCCTCCTTGATTGCCCTTTTCTTTACATCCCACTCCATGGTGAGACTTCTTAGGATCTTCTTCATTATCTCTTCTTTGGTGAAGTCCTTGCCTAATCTCTTAAGTTCATTAATGATGTTAATGAACCTGGTATTCATGAATTGAATACCTTTATTGGTACCCATCTGGAGTAGCTCGTACTCCAGGATCATCAAGTTGATCTTGGACTCTTTCACTTTGTCAGTCCCCTCATAGGTGACGTCCAACTTTCTGTAAATCTCATATGCTATCTTGCACCGTGAAACCCTATTAAACTCAGACAAGTCTAACGCACAATGTTGATTTCTGATGCATTCTAACTTGAGGAGATTTAGGTCAGCATAATCATAATCATTTGGATCAACAGGTACATGTTTCCCATTCTTAACTATGGTAAGAATTCTAGGTCCTAACTTAATTGCTAGCCATGCCTTCATGCTTTGCGATTGAATAAAATTTTTCATTCTATTTCTTCAAAACATGTAATGCCGGCCATCAAAGAGTGGAGGCTTGGTAACATACGCTCCTTCTTTAAGGAGTATCGTCTGTCCATGATTAGAAGTGTAAGAGGGATTTCTTAGTCCGCTTTAGCTTTAATAATTGTGCAGAGGGGATGAATGTAGAAATACTTGGTACTTTATAGATTTAAAAAATTTAGCCAAGTTGCATACTAAGTGACTTATGCTGAGTGCACTTTGGTCTAAAAATTGTAAACTAGTTAGCTTTGCTGATTTAGTTTACCTGCGAACTATGCTGAGTAATTTTTCTCAGCTCAGATTGGTTTTCAAGTAGATTATATGAAAATGAGAGATGATGTATTGAGCAAAAACACTTATAAAGGCAATTAAAGAGTTAAAGAAAGAGTACACCTCAGATTTATCCTCGTTTATCCCTAAGCCTACCTCTAGTCCCCGGATTCCTTTCTAAGTTTTAATCCACTAGTGATTTCTTACCATCAATAGGTGGAGAAGCCTTTACAGCAGGTAGACAACTTACAAAAAGTACCCTCCTTTCTAGCCACCACTCAATCCTCAATTTTAGGTACCCTTCATAAAACTAAGTCACACAGATTTAAGATTAAAAGTTTAGGAACAAAGGATTTCAACTCATAAAAAGAATCAAATCCTTTTGAAATGTTTTAAGCTTATCTAAGACTCTAAGATAATCTGATTCTCTCTTACAAACAGATGGAAAACTGAGTGTTTGCTTTTGATTACTTGAAATTGAATTTCTGAATGCTAGGATAGCTTGAACAATATATTCAACTCTTAAGAAATTCAAGGTGATTCATCAAGTTTGAATGTCTGCTTCAATCTTCTATTTATAGTTCTAAATGATGGAAGTATCTGTTGAAACTTCTTATCTTGACATGTTCTTCAAAATCTAATCTCTTCACAGTTTTCCAATATGTTTGTTTCAAATATATTCTGGGAACTTTAGATATAGTGATTTGAAATGTTGAAGTGCGAGATTAAACCATTAATGTTTGATGCATCAAAAACTTGTTTCTTTAAGCAAAATCATTTGAGAGAGGAGCGCGTGAGATGAAATGTGGAAGTTTGATATTGGTTGACTTGCTGACATTGCAGAGAACGGAGATATTGAAAACGGTTTATGTTAGAGAATACCTTTTTATCTTGGATGCTTGTGAGGAATCTCCAACATTTTGTACTGGCACCTTTTGGATGTGAGAACCACAAGAATATCCTTTTGATTTTAGCACTTTTTACCCAAAAAGAATTAAAGGGAATTTTCTATCTTCACAGACAATGTTAAGAGCACAAGTGTCATAATATTCTAAGCATCTTATTTATACATAGTATTTTACCATGTAAAAAGTTCTCAGCACAAGCTGAGTTATATCACATAAACTATAGAGTACTCAGCACACAATTTTTCCTACTCTAAGTCATAACGTAATTAGAACTCAGTAAAATTGAGTTGTTTTCCCTTAAACAAACTCAAGTAAAACTTGACTAATAGAGAGTCTACTTAGTACCCAATTAATTTCACTATCCTAATTAATTTGTTATTTCCAAAATGTTAAAGTACTATGAAGTAATATTAACTTGGGTTCAACAAGATTATTATAAGCCATTAGATCTTTATACTTAAGAGTGTTAGTGTTTAAGTTGAGCAACTACTCTGATACCACTTATTGGTTAGCCTTAGATTAAATAATCATGCAAAGGGGGGTGAATGTAAATTAACTTGCTCTTTTTATATTTTAAATACTGGATTACCAAGTTATTTTAATGTGTGCTGAGTATACTATGTTGAGTGTAACTTTAAGGCAAAAAATATAAACTACTCAGCTTGTGTTAACTTAACTTGTCTACAAACTATGCTAAGTGAAACTTACTCAACTTAGGATGGTTTTCAAACAATATAAATAGATTGAGAGATGATGAATGAGCGTAAGCACTATCAAAGATAAAAGATATAAGTAAGGAAAGAAAACACTTCAATTTTATCCCGGTTCAGTCCCTAGCCTACCTTCAGTCCATCCATAAGTTTTTCTTTTCTTTAAATAAGCAAAGCAACCTTTGACAATGGATAGATAAGATTACAGTAAGTACCCTTCTAACTAACTACCTCTCAACTCAGTTCGGGTACACTTCCCAAACCGACTCACATAAATATTTGATTAAAAAATGAACAAACAAAGGATTTCACCTTATAGAATGTTTAATTCTTTTAAAGTGAGTAGCTGAGCTAGTTTCTAAGCCTATATGGTTTCTTTCTACAAACAGATTTGAAAAGGATGTTTGCTTTAGGATTGCTTGAGTTGGAATTTCGAATGCTATGATTGCTTTAGCGAAAGTTCAGCTCTTAGACATTCAAGGTGATTCATCTAGTTGTAACTCCAAGATCAATTTATAGTTGTAAAAGACTTCAATTAGCCATTGTAAACTTCTCATCTTGACTAGCTCTTCAAAATCTCTTATCTTCACAACTTTGAAATCTTCCTACTTGAATCATATTTGAGGACGTTTATAGACAGTGATTTCGAACGTTGAGGTGCGAGATTAATATGTTAATATTTATCTCATCAAAGATTCATATATCTTCAAGCAATTGAGTTGAGAGAGGAACGCTAGATGCAACATGGAAGATTGAGATTGAACGCTTCTAATGACATTGTATATGGCATGACGAGATTGGAAATTGATGAATGTGAGAAGATACCCTTTTTATTTGACTTCTAATGAGGTAATTCCAACATTCCGTGCTGACACCTTTTGGTAGTGAGAACCACATAAATATCCCTTTTATTTTCAGCGCCAATACATGAAAAGCATCGCAAGGGAATATTTTGTATTCATATAAATAGTTAAGTGCACAGGTGTAAAAGTAGGTTCGCGTCGCAAGAGTTACTCAGCTTTCACTGAGAAAACTATGTAAAGACTACTCAGCTTTTGCTGAGTTATATCGCATAATTAATGTATTTAAAGCTACTCAGCTTTTACTACTCTAAGTCATAACTTAATTGAGTGGATATGAAACTGAGTTGTTTTCCTTTAAAAATTCTCAATCTAACTTACTTTATTAAGAGTCTACTTAGTACTTAATTAATTTCATTCTCCTAAGTACTTTATTATCTACAAAACCTAAGTACTATGAAGTACTAGTAAATTGGTTCAACAATCTCCCCCATTTTAAACAAATTACAAACTAGGTAGTAGAAGAAATTAATTAAGTTACAATGTATGGAAATAGGAATACATGATTAGTGATGTAAGACTCCCCCATCATGAGTGAACTCCTTAAGCAACATATACTACCCCCATACTAAGTGGGTTTCCTTTATTCAGCATCAGCTCCCCCATACTTAGAGAATTTTCCCTTGATTTTGGACTTGTCTTAGTTAGCTTTTCCTTCCAAGGTGATCTTAGTTGATTCCTACAATAGAAAAAGATATACAAAAATGACATATATAATATTTAAAGTTAAGATGCTCTAACTTGGAGAAATTTTGTAACTTTTCAATGAATAACTCAGTAAGTACAAGTTGTGTTATAAACTAAGTTTTACACTAGAGATCTATTACAAAATTTCTAATCTGAACAATTTTCTATATCCTCAACTATGGGTTATCTCGTCTTCTTTGATTTTGCAAAGAAGAATATCCAGATAAGCCACCTCTTGGTGGATTTCAAGCTCTCTGTTGCTCTGGTGAAGGTGGATGTTATGGCCTCAAAGGTAGATGTGGTTTCTAATGTTGAGTTGTTTTATAAGAATCATCAACTACCTTCTCCCCCTTTGTTATTTGTTCTGCTACCAACTAGCTGAAACAAATGTTAAAGGAGTCGATGGTGTGATTAAACATCTCATGTTTGCCAACTAAAGCTGCTTGAATCTCATTCACTATCCGCTCCATGCCAAGTGAAGATAGAACCTCCTGGATGTTATGTTCTTGAAGGAGTAAGTGATGGCACTTGGTGAGATGAGCGATAAGGTCAAATCTTTGACAGGCGAACTATTGAAAGCATTGCAAAAGACCTTTGAAATTTGTAACTGACAGTGTAATCTTTAGCTTTGCCTCAATGTCAATGATCCTCGGACATATTTCATTGATAGTTCTAGCAATGTAGTCAGGGCCAGTTTGGTTGTGCTTTCTCAAGCTGCTTTTAGGGAAAGCTCCATTTTCAAGCTTTTCCTTTAGGTAGTAGAGTTGATTTTGGAGAAAACAAATCAAATACTTTCTAATTAAATTGTATGATGGACCAAAATATGTTGTTCAAGGTCAAAATATGTAGTTCTATTAAAAGTTTGTGAGAGAAACTTATTGGGACAACAGCTTGCGAAGAAATACCAAATAGGCCCTCAATGTCCTTTGAATTCACATTTCCAGTATCTACAAGTTTCTGAACTTTTCCTTGAAGCTCATTGCATTTGTCTACTAGGACATTCAATTTCTTATGAATAATGTAACCATTTTTAGGATTGACTGACTCACTTAGATCTGGAAAGAGCTTGCCCATAACAGAAATAAAAGTATTTTGAGATTCTATGACAACATCTTCAGTATTGGCCTTGACACTTACACAGGCTGAGTTGAATTTATGATCTAGGTTAGCTAAATTAAGCACATGTTTGTCTACTTGCTTCACAACTTTGTTTACCTTCTTATCATAAGCAAGCGTGACCTTGGAAATCTTTTCCATAGTGTCGCACATGTTGTGAGATAGGTCATTATTGGTGTCAAACTTCTTTAAGAGTTCTTTAAGGAGCTTATAAACTTCTTCAAGAGTTCTTTAAAGAACTTATAAGTGTTAGTCTTTATCTTTGATTATTCTTCTCTAAGCATGTGAAACTGAGTAGCTTACGTTGCCATAACCTCATTGATGCTACTGAGTTTCTCAGAGGTAGCATTAATGCTACTCTTTACCTATCCTGCCATAGTGTTAGGGATGACATTGGAGGTTGGAATAGATGAAACAACAATGTTCATATGAGCTCAGAATCGGTTAAGTCATTGAGGATCAACTCCATTTTATATAAAAGACTCTTCACACTTTCTTTCGCTAAATGATTATGGATGGTAAACAACCTTCCTTGAATATTCTTAAACTCTTCATAGTATATTGATTATGAATGAATACTTGAATGCGCATCAAACTCAGGTATAGTGGCCTTTTATTTCTTGGATGATTCTGTCAATTCTTAGGTCAGTAACACTTGGTTAGCTATTGCATCTAACTCCACATCAGTTTTGAGAGTAAGGTATTTAGCCCTTGCAAGGTCTCTAATCCTAGCCAAGATAGATTAATCATCTGAGTCTTTATAAACTAGATTACTGCTAGTAAGAGGTGTTTCCTTAGCGATAAAATTTTCCTCGGCATCACTTCCATCAAATGTTCTCTCCTATGCTTACTTCTTAGTATGAGAGAATTCCCCAATTAGAGGGATTGAGGGGGTAGGAATTTTTTTTCAAAGAAAGGGTAATTGTAGAGTTGGTAGATGGTGAAATCTGGTTACTTTGTACATTTGAGGTTGGTGGAAGCGAAGAAGCAATTGTTTGTATTTACATTATCAGATGGGATAGATTTTTTTGGAGAAGGAATGAGTGTTGTTGTAGTTTGTGGAGGTGGTTAAGAAGGGTTGGTCTTTTTTAGGGGGAATTTGAGGGGGGTGAATATGGAGTAGAAATAGAAGTAGTGGGATTTAGATTAGAAGTAGGATTTATAGAAGAATTTGGTGAAGGATTTAGAGAAGAAATGGGGGAAGGAATGTTAGATACCTAGGGGTTAGCTATTTTATTTAAGGATGGATCTGCCTCAGGTAACTCAGCTTATTGAGTGTGATGTGGTGGCTTGGTAGATTCTCTAGGAAGTGATGCTTTCTCAAAAGCTTCCTGTTCACCACTTTTCTACTGATAAGTTTAATCAATAATGGTTCCAAAATCTTGTGAACTGTTGGCTATTAACTACGCCAAAGACTTGTTCACAAGTAAATATAGGTGTTGTCAATACCTCTTATCACATAGAAAAATGATGATAACTGCAAGTACATAGTTGCGATGTAGTTTTAAAAGATATCGAGCCCATAGGGAAGGAGTTTGGTCTAAAGATCAACGGGGAAAAACAAAATAAAAGGAAATAAAAATAGATTAGAGATTTTTATGGATAGGAAGATTCGAATGAAAAGTTGAGTAAATATAGATGTGATAGAGACTCTAAATAAATAGATTTTCACTACGAACAAGTATAGCAAAGAAAACATGCAAGATCAACGAAGATGTTATGACACACTAGACTAATCTAACAAACCAGTTCAACACACTCAGATGTTTAATAATTCACCGCAGAGCAACACATTAAACAACTTTTCTAAACCTAGCGCAAACGAGATAAGACTTATTATATAAACCTGGATAACATCAATACTATGCTTAGTACGGGTCACTCTCACATAGCCACATTTAGCAAGTTCCCATTACAAAAATATTGGCTCACTAAACAGCGTTATATCACAGATCCAGTGATTATACACGATATTGTTAACCCCGAAACTATTCTTAAAATTAACACCAACGCATATAA
>CATIWQ010221948.1:0-11416 GCA_949673415.1 Euphorbia schlechtendalii | reverse complement strand
TTTCCAAGAATTAGAGTCCTGTGAGGCTTAACGTCCGGGGGACGGCCCACCAAGACACAGAGATTCGGGTCCGGGATAAGTTGCTTATTTCTTAAGTGATCACAATATATTACATCTACAGAAAACCGTTTTCTTTTAATTATGCATATTTGCACTTAGGTTGTTTTTGGAGTTAAATGCATGGTTCACGTATTGCGAAATAATAAATCATTCACAAAGCGGAAAAATAAACCATCCACAAAAGCGAAAAGTAAATGCAGAAAAATGAAAATTACGAGGCTTCAAAAATCAGGGGATACAACCTCCCGCTATCCTATTAATTACATTTCTCGTAAAATGTGTGCAATACCGGAAGGAAAATAAATCCTAAACATACATCTAACCTGCATCCACAAAGTTTAGCACATGATATGGCACATATGTTCGATTTGATTTTGGCGAGGCCCGTATGGCCTAATTAAAACATCGATGCTTTAATGTTGTTAATTTCAATAAAAATAGTTTATTTTTATTTACACGTATGTTGGTCAATTTTATTAGTGAAAATGACCGTATGGCAAAAGGTGAGGTCTATTAGCCAGGAATATATTTTATTCCCTTCGTGGGGGTATTCTAATACAAAAATTAAAAAGAAATAAAAGAAGAAGAAGAGAATTACAACATTTACAATAAAATAAAATAATTCCTAGGTTCGCATGTAGAAAGAAATTAAGAAGAATGGGAAGAGCACAAAATAAGAAGCTCTAGGAACTCAGAGGCTTTACCCTTTTGGCGTGAATCCACTTCGGCGTGCCCGTTCGATCCCCGGGAGCGTTCCTTGTTCGTTTTTGTTTAATTGAAAAGGTTGATGTAAAAGTCCAAAAATCATCGTTTAATTCTTGGGATTTTAGTGTAATTTAATTGAAAAAACAAAGAATTGGTTGGTTGAAAAATAAAGTGTTTATTTATCCAAAAGATAATCAGACTCGGGTTCTAAATTTATTTTAGACCCAAGGATATCTGAGGATTTAAGAAGAAAAGATGAAGAAATTTTATAAAAAGATGAAGAAATTTGAGATCCGAAAGTGTTTTCGATCCAGGAAAAAGTTAGATGAACGTAAGAAATATTGTTTTTATTTTGCGCAAGGGTGCCTCCGTGAGGCTCCCTCACGTCCATGCGAGGTTGCCTCCGCGCGAGGCTGCCTCCTCGTGAGGCTGCCTCGCGCGAGGTTGCCTCAACTCGAGGCTCCCTCAGCGCGAGGTTACCTCACTATCGGGATAACGTCTCTTTTTATATTTTATTATTATTTTTTTATTTACTATATATTTTTTTTGTATAATTTTATCTAAAACGTCCGAGGAGGATTCCCATTTGAAGATCATCGCATGGTCGAAAATTGTGTGATTCGAGGATAAATTTCCAGAAAAGCCGTCATCATTGAACGCTCGAGCTGGTACAAAATCCCATGCTCACAAAAGCCTAGTGAAGAATGACTTTTTGAAGAGAGTCATTAAAGAGCAGAATCTATGGATTTTCTCTTCTTATAAGGCCCCACTATTAAAGTCATCATGAAAACCTTCTACACAAGCATGTCAACCATAGAGGGGTATCTAAATTTCCTTATTGTGGAGCTGGATAGGAAATCCCATCTTGTCTCAGCAAACTTTATTGCCAATTTTTTGAGGATGTATCCAAAGGAAACTGAGCTAAGGAAGTCAAGAACTAAGGAGCTGGTAGATATTCCAAAAGATTGGGAGCTTCCCAAGGATTATGGCTTAGGAGAGATTAAGGCTACGAGAATGAGTTGGAGAGCCGTATCTTGTCATGAGCTTTTGGTGAAGTATTTGTTACCCAAGATAGGATCACTATCAAGTTGCACAAAGTTTGAGTGTTGCATTTTCTACCACATGGTTGTAGTTAAACAGCTCAACTGTCATGTGTTGATTCTCAACCAATGACCAAGGTAACAATAATGTTCCATTATGGGGATCTGATTACTATGATAGTGTAAACCCTTAACATTAATGTTGAAGAGTATGAGGGAGCTAGAGGCAATGCTATTGTGCTATAAGGAAGATCTTTGATCTAGTGCACTTTACACTTCTAACCCCCTCAGCACTGCATTTTAGATATACCAAAATCCAGAATTTGAAGATGAGAAGGTCAAGGTTAAGAAAACCATATTTATGAGGGGGAAGTTGACCAAGGTTCAAATATGAAATTCCCATTAGGGAATATCTCAAGAGAGCTAAAGCTGTGGTGAGTCCGGCAACTAAAAGTCAAAGAAGGCAAGCCCAATAAAGCAGAATCAAGTTGAGAACCCTAGTAAGAGGGCAGCAAAGAAGCTAAGTAAAAGACAAGGGCATAATTTTTAAAAGAGTCCAAGACGAAAGAGCATACTAAGGAAGATGATGAGGAGATTGATGCCAGCAATCTCCCTCCACCAAGACCTAAGTTTGTGTAACATATAAAGAAGATGTTTGTGGTTCAAATGTAAGAGGAGCTTAGAAAGAGTAAGAGAAATTTTTCTCAAGTTGAGGAAACCTTAGGGCTCTTATAAGATGGTGAAAAGTAATTGAAAACTAATCAAAGGAAAATGAGTTCCCCAAACAGAGCCAAGAGGAATTTGAGGCTTGAGGAGAGTGAAGAAGCGATAGAGTAAGATTAAGGATAAATACACTAGTGTTGATGTAAATGTTCAATCAAAAAATTAAGTATAAGAAATCACTCAGAAAGTTGAGTTACCAGAGGTTGATCCATCTTTGGATCAAACAGCCAACCCACAGGTAAACACATCACCAACCCCTTCTCCTACTTCATATATTCCCAACCCAACTCTCTCACCACCAAAAACCAACCCTTCTTCACAACCACAAACTTTAAAATCACCCATTCCATCACCTTAAAAGTCTCCACCACCTTCTAACTCTTTACCTATGAATCCTCTGCCTTCCTTACCTAAACAAAATGCATAACCTTCCACTACCAACTATAAACCAACTCCTTCCCTCAATCCCTCTGATTAGGGATGTTCCTCATACTAAGAATTATACTCAAGAGGAAGATCAAGCATATGTGACTGGTGCTATGGAAAACTTACAGCCATTGAAGCAACAGTCACCAAACTGAAATTAGGTCCGAGAGGACACTGATGATTTTTTCAACTTAGTTAAGATTAGGGAGATTTCAAGGTCCTTAAATACTCATCTCTCATATCCAATGATGAGTTTGATGCAGTAGTTATCCAAGTACTACTGATTGAGGAATCGATGGCTTTTGCCAGAAAGAAGATGATAATCTTACCTGAATTTAAAGAGCACACAACCATCTCCTTTGATTCAATATTTTTAAGAGTTTGAGACGAATTAAGGGAGCTTGATGTCTATTAAAATTCATTTAGCCAATGAGAGTGCTAAAAGTTTAGTTGACAAAATGGCTACCATTCTCACCAGGCTAACTTACTCTGCGGCGCAACTCAATTCGGTTGACTCTGTTATTCCAATATCCAATATTCTTTCCAATGTTGGGGCATGTAGAGTGAAAGGAAGCATTGATGGTGCGACACTACAACTGAGTAATATCAGTTGTGTCCCCAACTATTAGGCCACCCAATTTCATAAGTTTGGTGAAGAACAAACGGTTATCAAAACCAACGCAAACAAACTCTTAAATAGCTTTTGGAGAAATTGGACGTTCAAGTAGATGTTCAGCACAAAATGGCTAACACTATGGAGGAAATGTCTAAGCTGATGGTCGTATGATGAGAAGGTTGACAAGGTCATTGAGCAAGGAAATAACACTACACTATAGATGACCTGCCGCAATCAAATTGTCTGTTATTGCATGAAAGTTTTGCGATTTTGAATCAACATAAAAAATAGTAAAATAAAAATATAATCTAATAAAATAACAAAGTTAATAATAATTCATTCCCCTTTATCATAAAAAAAAATAAAATATAACCTTTTTTTAATTCCTCAACTTCCCTAAATTCAACGATACAAATGTTATTTTTTACATAAAGCTCACCATTGTCCTAGGCATGTTAAGCCCAGCTTCGAAGTCATGCATATAATATATGTTAGTAATATTAATAATAAATAACCGGTGAATCAAAACATTTCTACATTTGAATCATTTACTTGACGTTTTACTTTCTATTTAGATCGGTTCATTACTTTCCATATCCGTTGAAGATAATTAATTGATAATTTAGAATTAGAACAAATACCTTCAATAATTTACAGTTGACAAGTAGTGTTGTAAACGAGCCAAGCTCGAACATTGATTGTTCAAGCTATGTTCGTTAAATTTTTAACGAACTCAAACCGAGCTCGAGTTTTGGTCAAGTCTAGTCTGAGCCAAACTCGAACTTGGTTAAACTGAGCCTCAAGCAGAGCTTAAATCGAGCTTAACCGAGCTTTAACCGACATATTAATTAAATTTTCTGACACCCTTTTTGACTTGTAGGACAACCCTTTCCGGACTGCTCGATATCAACGGGTTAATTGGAGATTTTTGAATTGTGCATTTGATGACATGATAGTAAAAAGAAAATCAATAGCAAAGCACCCCATTGATGTGGAGAGAATACTCGAAACCTTAAACAAGTAGAGCTTAAAGCTCAAACCAGAAAAGAATGTATTTGATATTTCAACAGGGAAGTTCTTGGGGTTCTTTGTATCTCAAAGGGGAATAAAGGTTAATATAGATAAATTAAGGTGACCATAGAGCTCGTTCTTCCCAAGGTTTGAATAATGTGCAAAAGATCATTGAGAAGATCAATGCTTTTAGGGCGGTTTATATCTTGTTCGGCTAGGTGGTGCCTTCCTTTTTACAAGGCCATCAAAGGAGTAAACTTTTTTAGCTGGTGTGAGCACGAGATTCTTGGTCCCTCTCGTGAAGCGATGATGACAAATATTTTCACTTGCCTTTTTTGTTCCAGACATACTCTTTGAGGTTACAAGACGTTGTAGGAGATCCTCGGGTTTAGCCAAAACCGTTCAAAACCAAGCTAAAATCAACCAAAGACCCATATAAAAAGAACAAAAAATCAATTATAAATATAAAAACATTAAAAAATAAAATAGTTTTTAAAAGCCAGCCTAACCTAGTTGAAACGGTCCTTTCTGAGGCTGGTCCCGACCTCGGCCAGGCTGATTCTGGGGTACTGTGCCGGTCTCGGCCTGCCATTTCGGATAGGGACCGGCCTGCCCAATTAGGACGGTCCCGACTGACTTGTCGCCACTCCACTTTTTTACCCCTTTTTGCCTATATTTTCGTTTTATGTTTCTCAAAAATACCCTTCTAAATCCACTTAATTACAATTTTTACCAGTCACTATATAAATATAAAAATTAGATTTTTGAAGTGGAACCGTACCTCCTTGGTAAAAATTCTTGGAGTGAGAAAATTCTAGAGAGAGACTAGGGGATTTTTTAGAAAAGTTAGGAAATTCTCAAACTTTCATTTTCCAATGCTTTTTCTCTGAAATTTCCTCCTCCTTTTGGGTTTGACTTAGAAATAAAAAATCTAACTCTCGGCTTTCCTATTCCCTTCATCGAAAAAACTTTCTTTTTTGCATTTTCCAACCAAATCGACTACAAAAAGACTTTGGGATTTTCTTGTTCAGCGTTTCTGGCTCAAAAACTTACAGGTTCATGTTGGAGGGGTAAGATTTTGAGCTTTTGGAGACTCTTTAGCTTGATTTTGTGTTTTATTTTCTATCTTTTTTATATTTTTGACTTAGTTTATTTATTTTACTGCTCTTTATTATTGTTTGAGCCCCCACAAGAAGGGAAATCCATTTTTTCCCCGATAACCGACCTCATTTATACCATGTTTAAATCTAAAATAACATAATTGTGTAAATCAAATCTAAAACATTTTTTTCCAATAAAAGCGCGCGGGAAACCCGAATTCCCATCTTTTAAATAATCTAATTTGTTCTACTAATTGCTTCTTGTTTGGTTAACTAACTTTGTCATAATGTTGTGATATATCTCATGCTAACCTTTGTGGATGCAAGTAGTCTAGGTTAGATGTATGTTAGGATTTTATTTTCCCTTCGGGTATCTCAATTGTAAATAAAATTTATTTGTAGATCATTTGTATTTAGGAATATTTGTATATTACCCCATGGTTTGTACTATTATTTACCCCACCACTTTTAGGTTAGAAGCCTCATATTTACTTTCTTTATTGCTTTCTTTTATTTGTTTATCGTTTTATTTATTGCTTTCCGCCTGTGTATGATTAACTATAACATAACCCAAAATGATTAGAAATAAGTCAAAATGTCTTAAAGGTGGTAGTTTGCATGTAATTAAGACTTAAATAACGAAGACGTAGGTAACTCATCCGAACCCAAATCTCTTTACTACGGTGCGGTTTAGGCTTAACAGAACTAGGCTATACAGAATTTCCCAAAAGAGTTGATCTGGGTGGCAACTCCATACAACGTAAGCGGGAGGTTTATGCCTTGAGTCTTTCAAAGCTTTTCTTCTCTATTTTTTTTATAAAACCCCCACGCCCCATCCAATGGAGCTGGTGCCTCGAGACCACAAGGATCTCAAAAACATCGTCCGCTCACAATGGCGACTTTGCTGGGGATCATTTTTTCTTTTTTTCAAACATAAAATTTTAAAGGACTTTGATGAGTATCAAAAAGTCATTAAATGAGTTTTTTCCACCTTTAAAATATTTCAAACAAAAGCATATGCATTAGACGGATTAGCCTTAAGGTTAGGGAGACCTAATTTCACCGTGAAGCCGTGAAAGTATCACTTGTGACCTCATGGGGATCAAGGATACCTAGTGTGTGGATCCCTTGTTGCCATATTGCATGTACCTCCCTCGTTCGCACCTATTTGAGGAAAGGCTTGGAGTGTATTGTAGTGAACCAAGACCCTTCTACATCAACAACCCTTGCGACCCAACTCATATAGCATCGTCATAGTAACTTTCCTTAGGTATACCAAAACGTCTCTATATGCATCGTGTAGGCTTGCTCCTTGACATCCTTGTGGTGTCAAGATGACCCAAGCTTAGATTTAGAAGCCGAATCCTTTATTCCGCGAGAGACGTATGGTTGGAAGAATTGTATATTGTGTGCATGCATACGTTTTATGTGTTTATTGCTTTTCCATCCATTACATATGCAAATAAAACAACACCTCACATCATGTATATCATACTGACCACATTCTTTTATATAGACACTAATTTACACACACACTCATTCTTTTATCTGTTTAAGGGTTTAGAACTCTCATGAAGTATCATGACATCATGAATAAACCCTAAACATCACAATATACCAGATAGGTATACATTAGTCATAAAGATGCTCGAGGTCGCGTTGCTTTAGGGAATGCATCAATATTTCATATCCTAACATTTATGATGCCCCATAGGCATCCAACACTCTACCCAACTTGAGTGATCAACTCATTTATTTCGCCACATTGGTGATACCAAATAAACATCAAAATTAATTAAGATATTCATTTATTCATCTATCATAAAGGGAATAGCACATTATCTTACCCTAAAATAAATTTGTCATTTAGTCATGACATAAGGATTTCACCGTGGTAAGGCTTACCACCCTTTACCCTCTTATTTTAAAGAAAATAAAATCATTCCAATTATTCCATTCAAGCTCATCCTGGGAGAGATCACATTGATCTTTCTCGAACTCCATACCCAAAGGTTGGGATATCATTTCATTGTTTCATGAGGGTACAAAAAAACCTTTAGGAATCATAAAATCATCTTGTTTTGTTATTCTTTTATTAGTTTAATGCTTTAGAGAGCTCATGAAGTATCATGACATCACGAATAAACCCAAAGCATCATGAAATACCCTGTCGATATTCATCAACCTTAAAGATGCTTGAGGTTACGTCACCTTAGGGAACATGCTAACATAACATATCCACTCATTTGTGATGCCCAATTAGCATCTAAACCTCCGCCCAATTGAGTCCAATACTCAATTCATTCATTTTCACCACATAGGTGATTCCAAATAAACACAAACATTAATTCATTCATCAATTTACACAACATAAGGGTATAACACATTGTTTTACCAGAAAATAAAGGTCCACACACCTCAAGTTGTCGTAGCATGAGATTGTTACCATGGTAAGTCATTACCACTCTTTCCTCACCAACACTAAAGACATAACATCACACTTCACCGCATTCATGCTCATCCCTTGAGAGATCACATTGATCTATCCAAACCTCCTCACCCAAAGGTTGGGATAGCATTTCATTGCTTTATGAGAATTCAAAACCTTTAGGAATCATCAATACATAAAACATCAAAACATGCATGACATAACCTAATCTTGTCTAGCATCCAGCATGGGTTCTTCCGAAGGAACGTCTCATTAGATTGCCACCAAGCGTCAGTCGAGAGAGTAGTTCATTCTTTACTACAAGTGAGGGGTCGGTTGTAAGCATCAATTAGTTCGATTAGTTTTTGATTTCCGATATGGTTAATTTGATGGAGAATGAACAGTTACCGAACTCTACCGAACCTAATCAAGGGGTAAGTTTTATGCCCGGTAATGCAACGGGCTTGGATGATGTGATTACTAGAATGCTTACTAATCCGCAGTTCCAGACAGCTCTTAAGGCTTCTATGAGGGCTCTTCTTTCAAAGCAGAGGGGTATTTATCACACTTTTGAATCAGAAGTACTTCCTCTTGCTAATGGTTAGTCTACCCATGGGGATCTTTAATTAGTTTTGTCTTGGGTTTGCTTGGTCATCGGTCAGGAGCATCCATTTGGAGTGTCTGGGAATGCCATATCTAACTTTTTTTTCCATGGTACTTCTGGAATAACTTTTCGACCGCAATTTGGGAGTTAGTTCTGTAATGCCTTTGCTAACATTTCGAATGTGAGATCTTAGGTGCAATTCTTTACTCATTCTATGCCATCTATGACAAAATCCAACTCTCAGCCTTTAGCTGTGCTCGTTCTAAGGGAACCTCAATTTTAGAATTCCTACGCTGAACCAGCTATCTTTAAGAATCAATTCTAGGATTTCCAACAATTGTGGAATCAACCGCAACTCTTTATATCGTCAAAGGACTTAAATCAAGTTTAGCTTCCTCCTTTTCACCCGGAAGCTATTGAAACTCAAAACCATGAGCTCTTCGCCCACGGGGTCGAGGGACCCACTCCACATAGACTTTCTCTCGAGTTTGCTAATTTATGGCAGTAATTCTTGGCCTCACAAGCCAGTCCTCTTCATGCTCATCCTCAACCAACCAGCTCCTCAAGGGATAAAGATTGGGTCCCAGATGATTTTTTCATGCCGGACCTAGTGCACTACAAAGGAGTGGGTAATCCGCGCTCCCACATGAAGGAGAGCTTTTCAACTCCTACTTTGAAAGATGAATGGTCGTGCAAGCCCCCTATAGGATAGAATCGATCTCTTATAGGCGATTGCAAAGTTCCTCGATGGAGCACTTCCATTCTACGGAGTATGCTGGGGGATTAATGAGTATTCCAACTGCAATGATGTCCTTGTCAAGGCTGAAAAGTTGGAAAAATCTCTTAAGGCTAAACAAAACTCTAACCTGATCTATAGAAAGATGAAATACGAGAGGACTACCATAGGAGCAACATCTACTTCTTTTCCAAAAAGAAAACAAGCTACGATCCAAATTGCAAAACCTGTTGATGTGAATGTTGCCCGAACTTCAAAATGAGATATATTTGGTATCTCCCTGTATGTTGAGACTCTATCTCGACTCTTCTAAAGCTTTGAGAGCTTGGGATCATGGGAAACTTGAAGCCATTTATCCAACAAAGTGCTAGTGAATGGATGAACTTTTGTGTTTATCATGTAGAGGTGGGCAATCACACAAACAATTGTGAAACCCTACTTAGGGGTATTCAGAAGTTAATCAAGAAAGAGAAGTTTTTATCTCCTACTTTGAAGCCAAACATTGTCAAAAATCCACCTCCCCAAGCTGTAAAAGGAGGTATCAACTAAACATGATCAATCTATCAAGAATGTGTGCAAAATGATGAAGCGCCATAACCCTGCTATTCGCCACTTTTCTACTGATAAGTTTAATAATTTTTACGCAAAGAGTTTGGCTAAACAACGGCGCCAAAAACTTGTTCACGTGAAATATAGGTGTTGTCAATACCCCTTATCAAATAGAAAAATGATGATAACTACAAGTATGCAGTTGTGATGTATTTTTAAAAGATATCGATCCCACAAGGAAGGACTAGTTCAGGAATCAAAAAGAAAACGATGCAAAGGTTTTTTAAAATAATTTTGAATATAGATTTGGTGAAAGTTGAAAAGATATGCAAATAAGAAGAGTAGAGTAGATATGCCTTTCTTAAAAACTAGTTTGGAAAGATGAGAATGCAAAGACTCAAAGACAAGACAATGCATATATATGACTTTCAACAATACGGTTCTACCCTCTCTAAGATTCAATTATCTGGCACATAAAGTTACACATGAAATGACCTTTCTTATCTAGGGTAAATGACTTGCATCAATTCAAAAAAACCTAAATAACATCAATGCTATGCTTAGTACGGGTCACTCTCACATAACCACATTTAGCAAGTTACCATTCCAAAAATGTTGGCTTACTAAACGACGTTAAATCATAGATCCAATGATCACTTATCAAAACACGTTAACCCCGAAACCACTCTTAAAATCAACGTGAAAGAATGCAACTTAATTGATGCAAACGAAAACAAGACAAATTACTCGTTATGACACATAGACATATCATAAACTTCGATAGAGAATGTATAAGATGAAGAAACAAGTAAAGTTGTAAAGGTTTGCAAGTGAAAGCTAAAGTTGATCAAACCGTATCCACTCTTTAATGGGAGTCTTCAATTCCCGCAATTCTTGTGTCTACTCGCCTTCGGTCTCGACTTTATGCAGAACACTCCTTTCGGCCTGTATTCAGTTTGTAAATTGAGATAGAAGATTGTGAAGAACAATAAACTCTTTATTGAAGAATGCTTCGTGTCATACACTTTTACAATAATCGCTCATAATGCGAGGAAATATAGTGATTGAATGATCAAATCACTTTACAATCTCACTCTCTCAAACTAAGAACTAAGAAAGGAGATCATAACTCTCTCTCTCTCTCTCTCTCTCTCTCTCTACATTTCTTCCCTACTATATGCACGAAATTTATGTCTCTTAGTGTGCATGAAATTTGGTGGAGAATGGAGCCCTATTTATAGAGTTGAAGGGTTACATCTATCCACTTGAAGAGTCTTATCCATTTATGAAAGATTGCACCTTTTCACTTTGATTGGTTGATGAAACTTGATGTTATCCACAATGAAGAGGCACCTTTTCATGATTGGTTGACTTTTCAAAGGTAGTTGGTCATCCATAACCGTTGGTAGTTGATTGGT